>JAHZNE010007621.1:0-11158 GCA_027744055.1 Callyntrura sp. NNG-2020 | reverse complement strand
AACTATTATTACAGCACTACCAATCGCCGTGTTCTTGGGACGGATTATTTGATAAAAATAAATGGGGGAACTCTCCGCCGAAGGCAGCAACACTCGCGAGCCGACAAACAGTCTTATTTTTTGCACAAGGTGCAATTTAGGAAAAACAAATTAAAAATAATAACGAAAGTAATATTATTAATAATAATAATAACAATATCGATTATGAAGTATTCATACCTTGGGTATTTACGTAAATCTACTAAATTTTTTTTAGCGGAATCAGGAAGAACTGCTGTCAAAATAGGAAAACGTTTTAAATGTACCCTGCTGGCAGGGTCATTAAAGAGGAACATAACATTTTTCCGAGATGTAATTTTTTACACGCTAAAAACATCTGTCATTCGCTCCCTGACTAACCCGGTTCCACGGGGGAATATTTTATATATTTTTTTAGATGAAAGTGGCCATAAAAATTGTCCCCTTTTCAATATTGCCGTAAAAAAGCTGCCTGGAGAGTTGTCACAGGAGGAGTGTTATGATCCCGGGTGAAATGTGGGTGCAAACAGGATCATTATTGCCCGGGAATGATGAAGACGACAAAAGGGTTTTCTCTGCGTAAATAGAAACAGCCCCGGGTGTCCCTCTGGAATCAGGGTGGGTGTCAGGTGTGACAGTAATTGTAATTATAAGCGGGATATTTTCTCGCTCGGGGAACAACGGAACCATGTCTCACGTATTTAGCGATTCTAGCGAAGATAACAGCGCTTTCACGGAGTTTGTCATCTGATCGGGGGCCAAATGGAACAAGTGCTTTATTTTCGGCCTTTTTTTCCTCCGTACACGAGAGAGAGAGAGAGAGACAGAGAGCTTTCTCTCAAAGCATGAACAACAGGAAAAGGCGGACTAGACGGCGAGAAGTATCTACCTACTTGAATTTACATTTGATTAGATTTCGTGTTCCGTTTACAAAACAGTGAGGAGATGATAATGATGAGGATGATGAAAAGCTGAAAAGGTAGCACAGTTCGCCGGAGCGGATTGTTCCCCAGGAAAATACACAAGGTAGCATGAATGGAGCCTGGATTAATTTTCTCTTTTCTAAAGGATATTTTTCAATAAATCAAGCGCCCAGTTTGTGAATCTCCACTCAGCAAACAAAAATACGTCTCACGCTCCGTAATATCTTTATCCTGCGTGTAAAAAGGCATTTGTGCAAATAATACGAGCATTTCTACCCAAAATAATTTCTATAGAGAGGGAAAATCCCGTTGAAGAGAGAGAGAGAGAGAGGAGTAGTAGCAGTGTTGGGACAAGGACAAGTGGTAACGCTGTGGCACACAAACATAGTCTCCGCTGGCTGTGGCACTTGTGTTCCCCAGTATTAATGAGGTACATTAATAAATGGGCTAAATGAATAGAACAACTGACAAAAGGGAAATGACAGGAATAGTTGCACGCGCTTTTCACCTTTCAGCATCATCAGCATCAGCATCATCATCATCACACCCTGCTATCATCATGAAATGACGGTGGTGGAGGAGAATACAGAGACGTCGTCATCAAAATTGAAAACAGAATGAGACAAGTGTCGTGTACTTTCCGTTCACTTCATTTATTTCCACCAACAAACTTGTTTCCGCCGTCAGAAAGCATCGCTATCCCCTCTCGCCATCTTTTCCCCTTTTTCCTCCTCTCTTTCTCTCTCCACTCCAATTCTTCCATTCACTGGCTCTGCGAGAGAGAGAGAGAGAGAGGGAGCTGAAAAGGAGAAAAACGGGGAAAATGTGGTGGGAGCACCTCTCCCCTCCCCCGACACACAGTGTGTGTAACGTATGTAAGGGATAATAACTTGATTACATTAACTTTACTTTCCCTCTCTGTACTGGAGGGCTGCTACACCTTGGGAAAGAAACAGGACGAAAATAGGTTGATTTATCCGGCTCCCTCCTCCAACCCCACAATGACGTCCTGTCCCTCTCGGAAATTTAATTTTTGAATAAAGCGCTATCCAAACTTTATCATTACCCTTTATTCGGGCGCCACTTTTTACAATCCTGCCCGTAGATATAATTTATCTGATATCAGCTAACTTTACGCTCTCGTCGACGACCACACGACAAGGCATGGCAGCTGGGAGGAAGGAGGTCAACTCGTAGGTCTCCTTTTATTTTCCTTTTTTACCTATGCTGGGGCTATTATTATCAACTGAATTAGTTTCATGTCCTCTCTTGTCAGTTCAATTCGTTGTCATCATCCTCACCGTACACAACCTATATGCTCGCACCGACTCTCGGATAGAAGGTGCTGCTGACGACAAGGGCATTTAGAGAGGGAGAGTGCCACAGCGACAATAATGATTTAGACAGGTACAAAATCACTTTCTCCGTGTCATTATTGTACACTTACCCAAAAATCTTGCAATTTTCAGCTCGCCATTTTTTTTTATAAAAAAAGTCACTTTCCCCCGATTTTTTAAAAATGAGTAACGCCCCCTGCCAAATACTGGGGCAATCCACCCTACGGGGGACATACTTAAAAAAAATGTGGGTTGCTGTTCCGTAACACTTTCGCACAATTACCCCATCATCTCCAAGACTGAAAACTGTTTAAATTGGCGTGCTGTGAAAAATTGGGCCTGAAAACGTCCCTGCATGCCCCCCTCCACCCGCGTATACGTAGTGGCCTCAGAATGGAAAAAGTTGCTCCTCTGTCGTCTTCATCCTCGCCCTTTTATGGGCTGCCTGAAACGTTACGTTTCTTCCCAAAAATAATTACTGTCAATCTCCTGTCAGATACGAAATGAGTTCCTGCTGCGCTTCTAAATCTCAATTTTTACTTTTATAATTAGCTTCTGATTCCTTGTTTCATCCGGCAAACTGACTGTTGTACCACTTTTTTCGGGGGGTAATTTAATCACAATTAGGGAATAACGACCAGAAATTCAGAAGGAAAGACGTCATCTAAATAAATATAACGGCGCGAAAACACTTCTTTTTTACCTGCCACCACCTCCCAATACCTATCTTACTTAACTTTTCATTACTCATTATTATTATTATTATTATTACTATTATTATTATTATTATTATTATTATTATTACTATTATTATTATTATTATTATTATTATTATTATTATTATTATTCCATGTGTGTTTTACCTTGGGCTGCCAAAGTGGAGGCTGCCGAAAGAGGAAGAACCATTCGTTTTGCGAGAAGATTCAAGCTGGCCACAGTTTCCTTGGGTTGGGCCTTCTTGCATTCCACCTATTTCGTTTTCACGATCCCATGAAAGCAGATAAAAAACAAATAATCTTTTATAATATGGGCCATGTAGTTACAACTACGACAACGACGACTACACACACACACACACAGTTTTAGCACTTTGCCCACCAACAACCAACGGAGAGAGAGAGAGAAAGAGAGAAAAAATCCACCTTTCTCTCCTTTCCCCCCTTTCTAATTCCACATGCCGTTTTAACGAATGGCAGTAGGGATTTTTATACGTGTATCTGGCGAAGAAAGAAAACTCATTAATTTTTTTCCTCCTTTTATTCTTCTACTCCACTGGAACGACATCAGAACATCGACTACCACTACGACGACGACGACGACGACGACCGCACCACAACACTCCATTTTCCCTTTTTCGCTGTAATATAATCGACATTTGTTCGCTACCTACATACATCTGGGGGCATATGTGTGTATCTCTTAAAAAAATATAATTCTATTTCATTTTTTCGTGTGTGTGTGTTCTTACGACCACTGAGGTCCTCCTTTTTGCATTGTCCTGGGGAGCGGAGAGAGAAAAAAACTAACATTCTTTCCCTTTTTTAGTTACTTTTTTCTTCCTAGACACACATCACAGCAGAGAAGGGAAGAAGAAAAAAAAAGAGAGAACAAGGCTACAAACAAAGAAAAGTTTTATTGACGAGAGAATTTCTGCAGTTGTCGTCTCCGTATTTTCTCGTCTTAAAACTTAGCTAATATCACTTATGGATTCTACAACAAAAGCTATATATGTGCTTCCGCCTTTCTTTCCCCCGACCGGGGAACGGTGTACATCACCGCCACCCCAGTATAGAAATGCCCCCGTGTATGTGTACAAATGCCGGGGCCGTTTCTCCAGAGAGGGAAAGCAGCGTAATATTTTTAAGGTGTAACAATTCAAGTGGTCCGCCAAAAATATTTTCCCTGTGTGGGACGGAAGTAGACGTGTAATAATGAGCCCGTCCAATCCCCGCCGTTTACGGGGACTTACTGACGACTTTGTTTTCAGTTAATGAAACACCTTGCCTTCTTGCCGCATATAGTAGGGAGCTCAAAGCGGTGGATGTATACGCGAGGGGTATATGTCGTTGTCGTCGTCGTCGTCGTCCAAGGAATGATCCTTATTACACCACCACCAGGCGGTCAGGTCAGTAATATACAGACACACAGACTCTGCTGGGGTTTTTTTAGTTATATGAAAGTTAGCCGCAAGAAGAGGACAGAGTGAAAGTAAAATTTGATTACGAAGGGCAGAGTAATAGGGAGATATGCCTACATACATCAAATTAGAATAAACAGGAATTAGGCAAGGAAAGAAAATTAGTGGTAAATAGAAAAGTGTTTAGGAGGAAATTATTTTCGTCTTAAAAGGAATATCAAAGTGTAGCCCGGTCTGGTTGACAATCGAGGGTGGACAGGAATTAGCTAAATAATTCGGAGAGCGGCGTAGCAGCATTATTCTTGGCTGTTTCCGGTCGCATTTTCCACTTAAACACTAAAACTCATTCTATCAGGGGTGTCGGAACAGGGGGGAGGGGGGAGTGCTACACCTATCCTGTAATGCATTGAAGTTTCTCTCCCTCCCTATCCAAAATGGCTCAGACGTGGGGAAATTTGTCCCCCTCATCCCCCCTGTTCCGACAGGTATGGTGTCTATCCTACCAAAAGCCCCGGAATAGCATGCAAAAGGGAAATTTTCTTATTTTCTGCCGAACCATAAGCTTCAACAACAGGAGAGCTGGCTGAGTGAATGAGTAATTCCCCTGTTACAAGCTGGAAACGTCACCCCATATAGGCTACTATATAAATAGGCTGTGTTGAGTATACAAAACCGTGAAAGAGACATTCTTAAAACTTGTACTTCATTTGTTTGTGTTTTGAAAGAGAAAGTCATTCCAGGGGACGTTGTAAGTTGCCTGTCTCGGGAATCGTGTATATCCCCCTCTCCCCTACGTATTTGCTCAGCAAGTAACTTTCCTTTGTTTGGTGATTTCTGACTGTTATTCATTATTTGGCTACATAAATCGTGTCAGTTAAAATACTTTAAGGGCTCAAGACTTTTAGGCACAGGTACATCATCATGTCCTCGCATTATGGTACGCCGCCTTAACCATTGAAAATGTCAAATGTCGATCTTCATCTACGTAAATAATAAAAACAGTAATAATAAAAGTAATACAAACAAACATTGTACCACAACGACAACGACGACGAGGACGACGACGAGGAAACAAACATTCTCTGATGATCATTCCATCAAGGAGAAGAAGAGAAAAAAAAGAAAATAAAATCCTTGCTTTCACCATTTCGTTCTTTCACCACCACCACCACCACCGTATGGAAAAACCAAGCAAATCCCCATTTACCACAGGCATACATCCATACCTGTCAGCAGCACACATTACCATTTTTATTATTGCCATTTTCTACCTTTCTCTTTCTCTCCGTCTTTACCCTTCCTTTCTCCTTTCTGCCATGCAAACAGAAAATGGTTAACGCTCCCTCATCATCACAGTCTCCCTCTCTCTCCATGCTCGCTTTTTTCCAGGTGATTCCCTGCTTGCTCGATTTCTTCTGGGAGAGAGAGAGAGAGAGAGGCTTTGTAGCCAGAAAAAAGGGGAAAATATATAATCTTTCCGTTTTCTTTTGGGATTTGAGATATTAAATGACCCTTCTGACCATGCCACGCACCACTAAATGGTAAGAAATCATTCTTGGAATAAATAAAAGTAGAAAGGAAACCACGAGGAGAGACAAGAACAGAAAGAGAAAGGAGAAAGACAGGGCGAGAGAGAGAGAGAGAGAGACGTCGCAGGAGGAAAAGTAATATCCTCCATCTTTTTTTAAAACGTTCAGCTCGTTATCAACGTTAAACGTCGCAGTGGTATTCCCAGGTTGACATTACAACTAACACACCACAGAGAGTTAAAAACGCGGAGGTGCAGGAGAGAGAAAGAGAGAGAGAAAAAAAAGGGATTTTCTTCTGGGGTTTTGTGTACTCTTCCTTTGTATTCTCTCTCTCTCTCTCTCTTGTTGTACAGATTATACGTGTAGTTAACGACGAAGATACATATACAATGGTCGTTGCTTTTATGTTTTTTTCTTCTCCTCCTCCCCTCCGTATCCCTTAACGACAAGAGCGGAAAACATGCATAAATACACTGGGAATGTAATAGAATAAATCAGGGGGAAGTTTCAGCGTAAGCACATTCTTCAGGAGACGTTACAAGATGATCACGACAATAATAATAAGAAGTAATGTGTAGTAAAAGCAAATAGGGAGCGCGCGCGCCGCGTCACTACACACAATTTAGACAAAACGACGTGCTTCCACGGAAAATACGTTTTTCCCCTCCGTTCACCTACACCTACCATTTTTTTTGTGTCGTCTCTCGGATTTTAAACAACGCGCGTATGTGTGTGGGGGGAAAGGCGGAATAAAATGCGTGCGTGTGTGTGTGTGTGTGTGTGTTTTCCCCGTACTACAGGGTTTGATGGGATATAGGAGGTAGTCTGGATTGAGGAAAATTGCTGGCAGGGCAATTTCTTGCACCCTATTGTACTAAACTTAAATATATCTCGTCTTAACCCGGGCTTTTGTGCGCGGGTAATATGAGTCGCTCTTTTATTTAAAAGAAGGAATCCATTTTGATAACTGGTACACCCCCGTAAACACTGTTTACTGCTAATAACGGCTCTTATCAGGTGAAAAACAGACTTTTCACTCCATTCTTGCATCTTCGTAATAACCTGAGAGACACCCGAAAGCATTCCGTTTTATCTAAACACTCTCGAGTGTTGATGCTCTCTCTGAATTACCTAAATAAGGGGCGTTGGAACTCTCCTCTAAAATTGCCTGCCGACACGACGACGGCTAATCAGACTGACGCTAACAACCCATATAGGAGGAGGTATGATAGGCTGTGCCCCTAATAAAAACGGATGTACTCTCTCCGTGTAAACTTATATTGTACGCGAAGCTCCAAGCACGTCCTCCCTAATAATATGTAATAACACTTTTATTGCTCTTATTATAATTCCAACTTCTCCCCGAGAATCACGAGAAAAGAAAATAAGCCTTTTTTCCATCTTCCTCCGCTCCTCTCTATCATTCTGGGTGTCCTCGTCGTCCCTTTCTTCCCTCCTTTCACTACTCGTCCCATTTAAATAAATAAAATTCCACTTTCTCCTCCCTTCACTCTTTCATTGTCATCTGTTCTCCTCTCTCTCTCTCTCTCCCTCTCTCTCACTTCGTAACCGTTCCCATTCAATGGCAGTTTAATACGGACAAAGAAATCTACTTTTGCCTGTATTCAAAGGGGAAGAGATCACTGCCACCAGGACAAAAGCAACAACAACAACAACATTGGACGGGAAGATAGTACGCCAATGTTGCGGTGTGTGCTGGATACAGGGATAACGCGTAACGTGCTTTCGTCGTCGTTTCAATGAAATCTTATTTATTCATGGAAACAATTATTCTCCAAAGGCCTCACCTTTAACTCCGTACTTTACCGGTGGTAGAACATGACTCGTCGCTACATCTTCTAACAAGTTGTTTCCTCTGCTCAAGAGAGAGAGAGAGAGAGAAAGAAAAAAAACGCGCAAGGAAGGGAAAAGGGAAAACGAAGACACACAGATACACTCACACAGACACACCGACGACTCGAACTGGTCCACTCCCACTTTATATTTCTTTGCTGCTTAATCATAAAAATGGTTGGGGGGAAGTGCATGGAAGCCGGAGAAAGTACACATATTCCGCGACGACAAGAGACGCATATAAAATAGGCTCCTCTCTAATAAAATGTTTTACGTGTCTTGTAATAGATATACAAATTTACTTGTCTTTGGATTAAAAAGGCCAACTTGTTTTCCTCTCCTTCTTCTCCCTCCTCTCTCTCTCTCTCTCTCTCTTAAGAGAAAAAAATCTATTTGCTACACACTGGCAACCTATATCTATCTTCTACTACTACTACTACTACTCCTGTCCTGGGACACGACACTAAACAGAACGACTTGAATAGTTAATATTAACAGCTACATAAGATACAGCTGGCAGGGCAAGTCAGTTCAAACTATAAAAGTGAAATTGAAGAAAGAGAAAGAGAGAAGAAAAAAAGTTTTCTCCCTCTCAAACTTTCTCCTTTTAAGTAAAAGAACAGCAGCAGCAGCAGCAGTAGTAGTAGTAGTAAGAGTAACCACTGCAAAACCAAGAGGGACTAAACAGGAAAAAGTTTATATTTTTCTTTCTCTTCTTTCCAAACTCTCTCTCTCTCTCTCTCTCTCTCTCTCTCTGTTCAGAAAAATGACAATGTATGCATAAAAATGAATTTAAATTAGTGGTAAGAGGTCCTCAACTTTGTAGGAGTTTATGGGACTTGCATACATCTGGATCAAGGTGGCAAGTGTACTAATAAAAAAAAGAGGGAGTGAAAGAGAGAGAAAAATTTGTGCCTCATAATCAGAGTGAAAGCTGGAAAAAATGACAATAATTTTGAAAACAATGTAAATGTAAATAGGGATGTGTTTTAATTTCTGGGAAACAATATGCATCCTCCTCTCTCCGCCAATCCTGCTCGTCTCTCTAATTTCCCTCTTCAAAAGGGAAAAATCTTCTTTTTTTCCTTCCTAATTGATGTACTCCTCCTAGTAGATGAACGCGCGCGGGGAGATAATGGAGGTGTAGGTGAAAAAGGGAAAAGGCTTTCCTCGTTACGACGGGAAAGCTGTGTGTGGGTAAAATCAGGCGCCATTTATGTTTACATTAGACAGACAGACAGGAGCAGGGTGAATGGAGGAGCAGGACGGCAGCAGCGGACGGGAAACGTTTTCTTCTCGGGGGGAAAGTCAAAATATATAAGACGGCAGTCATAGTGCAGACAAACACACACACAGATTATTATTATTATTATTATCATCGTGATTATTATTACGGTTACTAGCACCACCACAACGACTAGTTGTGGTACCACCGTCCCACCATCACCACACAGACAAACAGGAGCGTATCCCCGAGTAAAAAACAACCGGAGACTACTTATACGATTATTATAGACACACACACACACACACACAGACACATGTAGGTATAGAGATATAGATAAAGTATAAACGGGGCTTACCTTGCCAAATTGGGAGAAATAGGCTTTCACCTCTTCCACTGAAGTTTCCTGGCTCACACCACCAACGAATACCTTTTTCGTTTTATTGGACCTTGATTAAAAGTGAAAGAACATTTATAAAAGTCATGAGTTTGCATATTACATTAGGCTTTCTTCGTGCTGCAAAATGCTCCTAACCAAATTTATATTTTTTTTTCGTTTCTGCTGCATTCCTACTGTTCCTCCTACTATTACTTTACTCACACATAAGCACACACACACGGGTATACCCGTAGAAACAGGCCCAATCAAGGCTTTCCTATCGCGTTTTTAACCCGATGATGATGATGATGACTGGTCCCGTGTAGAACGCATTTAGGGAGAAAATGTATGGCATTCTTAAATGTAAGCAGATATTTGGCAGGGGATAGTAAAAATGGATAAAAACGACGTTGAATGTAAAAAGCAAACGGAGGAAAGGTAGGAGAAAGCGGGGTACTCCACGGGCACCAGCATACAACAGGAATCTGACTGGATCATCATGAAGAATTTAGAAAAAGGGAAGGTTTGCTCTTGTTTATTTCTATTTACAAGAGCGACCATCACCACCGCCACCGCCGCCACCACCACCACCACCACCAGAAGCAAGTAGCAACAACTAAAAGACCTGATAAGGTGAAAGAGGGCCTCAACAACATCACTTTCACTTGAGCGAATTTTCGCTGACGAGCTGTTGACGACTTGACTGACTAACTGACTGTGGGGATGTCGTAAGCTCCTTTTTTCTCCCTTTCTCCATTCTTTCCCTCAGCCATTTTGTTGATTATAATATGTTCCTCGCTTTCTGTCCCACCAGTTTTCTTTCGAAGGGAGAAGAAGACACGTACACAATTATGGCATTACAGGCTCCCCCCAATTTATGGAGAAGGGCGAGCCCGTCCTTTTCTCCGGCGAGGCAGCAAGTTAAAGAGAATATGTCTCGCATTTTTCTCATAAGGTTCATATCACAGATTTTATTGGATGATAAATTTCCCCGGAAAATTCCCCCCGATAGGAGAAGCAGTCATGAAACAAATGGGAATGGAGGGCAAACGAAAAAAAAACGTATGAGAGCTTACACGAGACGACAACAGAATCGGAGTCGCCATACGTCTATATATATATATATATCGTTAGAAATTACTGTCCCTCCATTTTTCAGCAT
Organism: Callyntrura sp. NNG-2020; assembly: GCA_027744055.1. Lineage (NCBI taxonomy): Eukaryota > Metazoa > Arthropoda > Collembola > Entomobryomorpha > Paronellidae > Callyntrura > Callyntrura sp. NNG-2020. Next base: position 594 of record JAHZNE010007621.1, on the reverse strand, counting down.
TAGCGTTCGACTTCCCTCCAAATCTCGTTTACAATGTGGCTTATTGTTTTTTTTCTGCTGGGAGACATGCAAACACGAGAGATTATCAGGGGGGAATTGTCTGTCTCGGTTGATTGACTGACTAGTTTAGTGATTAGGGGGAAAATAGTGAAATAAAAATAGAAAGTGACGCTGAGCTGAGACATGGTTGTGTGAATGTTTTAAAAGTCCATTTATGTTCCCCTGTACTTATAGACATACACTCACACACACACACACACAAGCATCATCCTGTTTACTACTACTCGTGTCTATTCAATTCGACTGAAGGGAGAGAGAGAGAGAGGAGGCGCATTGAAAATTTAAAAAATAAATGAGATGCAAGATACTCCACTTCCTTTCTCTCTCTCCCTCTTTCTCTCTTTCTCTTCCTATCTCTCCACCACGACCAGCTTATTTCATCCACTTTCCTTTTTTTATCTTCCGGTTTATACATTCCGTTAAATATTAACAATGGAGAATATGGAACGACTAAAGTTTACAGGGGAATCGACCACCAACAAAAACAAGCCCTCTTTTTTCACTTGAGCTTTTCTCTCTCTCTCTCTCTCTCTC
>JAHZNE010007620.1:0-14934 GCA_027744055.1 Callyntrura sp. NNG-2020 | reverse complement strand
CAGCCCAAAGAATATACGTTAATTAATGTTGTCACTTATTTCTAATCATGAATCTGCTGTATTTGTAAATGACATGGACGGGACGTGAAGTTCAATTAATGGTTTGCAAAGAGTATTCCAAAGGAAAATCCAAGGCGAATAAAAAAGTAAAAGAAACATTCCTTGGATACCTACACATCATAGTATCATAGTAGCATTATCTTTACCCATCTTGGGAAAACCGTTTTACGCTTCACATCACAATCATGTTTAATGCAGTCTTCGAGTTCGAAAAAGTGGTTTATGCATCTGATCATGCATGATATTTTGATAATTCCGACAAGAGCTCAACCACAGCAAGCAAGAGAGTGATGCACTAACCACACTTGATAGTATATATTTTGTTTAATTTTAACTTGTAGATATACAAAAATAATGCAAACTGTCAACAATTTCTTGGTTTTTAAAATCGATAATTTCAACAATGGTTTAGGTCGGTACTTATAGATCAGTATGAATAATATTGTGAAAGACAGCGCAAACAGAATAGTATTTAATGTTGAAAAATGCACTTTACCAATTTAACTTTCAACATCCATGCATTTACCTACGTACATTACTAAATTGCTAAAACAAGTTCAAATCATTTTCCTAACTGAATGAAAATTTCGCCTTGATCTCATCACAATTCCAACGTAAACCCTACTCCAGACCCCAGAAGTCCTTAAATATTCTACCAAGTCATGTATTTTAAATTATGTATGGTTGTTTGGTGGGCTGAAACATACCTCTATAGGTATGTATACGTATAACCTCAGTGGCCGCAGAACAATTTCGGAAGCAAATAGCACGTGTGAAATTGGGTCTTACTTTCGAGGTGAAAAATCAATTTTCAAGGAAATGCGTACCTTCTTGATAAAACATTTATTCGTACATCTCTACCTTTGTGTGAAAGCATTTTACACGGCATACTATAATCCATTCCATTGTAAACAGACAGACTGTTGTGGTCTAGAGGTTTTAAGTTGGACCCTGAAGAACACAACAGTGAACAGTACACCTTGCATGATCTACCACAGCGACAATATCATACAATTGCGGAAAATCTTTTACTAGAGAATGGTAAAAACTAAATTTAGTAGTTCTAGTTCTATACTTTCCTTAATTTTCAAGTTTATCAAAATATTCGTCAACAGACTGACTGTAAATTGTTGGGATTATCTATTAACCGTCATACGGTCATTCAAATCACATGAATTTTTAATATCACGATACACCTTACACATTCCTGTAACAATAAATAAAACATTGTGTTATCTCACACATGTCAATAGTAATACTAATACATGATACCGTGCTGTATATTTATTCGTTCACATTTGAACATTTTATTCCAGGAAAACACTCATCAAGATAATTAATATTGTTGGTCAAGTCTACCTGCCTGTGTGTTGATAGTGGAGCTTTTCGTTGCTTTCTTTTACTGTGTATGTAAATATATTGCTAATACTTGGATATTTCAACATTTTGTGCTGTGCTTTCCCCGTCTGTCGTGACAGCAAAACGTTACCTATTCTATATAGCTTTAACTTTTTCCTCTCTGACGAATGTCTTGTAACACGCGTGGAGCCCAGGTATGTAACTGACATACCAAGAAGACAATAAAAAAGTTCATTGTATTTTTCTAAGTTTCCGTCATTATTCCCAACTCAAGTGTCTCTTGTCACTAAATGTGGTACTATTATGAATAGGTAATGCAGTCTTTTCGTATTGTATGCGTAAAATATAGACATAAACTCTGTATTATCCGAACAAGTGTAGACAGATATATATCTGCATAGGTATCCATACCCTACTCCAGAAGAAGTAGCATGAACAGGGAAATTTTATATAGCCATTTTGTATTCTAGTTCTAGTTATCACCGTTGTTGCGGTTTATGTAGATCGGCAGTTCCTCCACTTTCGTTTGACCTAGGCACACTTCTTCATATACTGTCATGCCGTCCATAAATTATAATGCTGCAACTACATTGATCAGACTAAACAGATATTGCAAATCAACGCTTCATGTTTAGTAGACCGTCTAAATGTGAACATTTTAATAATGTGGCGTAACATGTGCAATACCTCTGGAAACGGCGCTTCTAGGCTTTCGGGGCTGGATTATCTTTCCAGTGTTCCCAATTTTTAACATTACGAGAATATGCTGGGTCACCAAATGCTTCCCAGCTTAGTGCTTAGGGAACATTTAAACATTTCTCGAGCCACACTTTGTGAACCTGGAAGATAAAACAGCGTTTTTTGTTCTGCAATGCTATATTGTGAGACGTGTGACGTTTAATTTATTTCAGTATATTACGCGGAATTAGCAATTTTTTAAATAAATTCCTGGGCCTAGGATGAGGTTGTAGATTTAACCTGTCCTAGCTGGGGAAAAGTAGGGGATTGCCATCAAAGTAGTATTGACGGGTTACTAGTTATTATCAGATATATACATTACTACATGTACGCACAAGATGACAAATGAAGAAACAAAGTAACATATTTTATGAATATATTTTCCCTTGAACAAAAATGACATGAAACGTGGACAAAATGCTAAAAGAACAACTATTCGATTTGAAGTGACAGTGACGATGCAATGGTAATGGCAGTAATGCCCATTCTCATTATAGTGCCCGCCCGTATTTTTTATGGTTACCTGCCTTCCGTTTTTCTATTCTCGGTCCATAGTCAGTATTTTGTATATAGGTAAACGTACAGATATATAATATACAGTCGTGTACATAATAAGAAATACCAAGTGCATATGGTTACAGAAAGAACAAAAACCTCCACTTCAGTAGGCAAGTCAGCCTCAACTTTTGCATATTATTACTAACAACTGAGGAACCTCAACACGACCTGTCGTTCTTTCACTGATAAATGTGTATATATGGTTCTTCCCTTGTTCATATTAAGAAATAATGTTTTTTACTGTTTGAAAGAAACATTATTACCTACGTCGCACAACGTGCATGACACAACAGTAATAAATCATAAATGTATTGAATGAACAAACAACAACGGAAAGACTATATAGACCAGACCGTGCGTACCAAAATAGTCAGGTTTAACGTTCGTTGTCAGTTCTTCGTTGCCGTTATGTACTTTTCTGCTGCTGGTGGTGCTGTTGGCAAAATTAGGAAATATGGAAAAGGGTTAAGAAAGGAAGACAGTCGCGTATATATAATATTGCAAAGTTTTGTTTCTCTCCCCGGGATGGATAAATAGGAACTCTGCACTAAAACAAAAGTAGCTTATTTTTTTGTAGGAGAGTGCAAGTTTACATATGCATTGTCATTAATGTACATAGTTGATGGTGGGGATGTATTATTGAGCGACTGGGACAACCGCCGTGCGTGTTTGTTAGTGTAAACGAAAGTAAGTAAGGAAGTTGTTACAGCTTTCTCTCTGGAAAGTTTCTGGGCTGTGAAAAGATACATTAAATGTTAAACTTCAATAAAAAACAAGTAATGATAGTATAAATACTGTGCTGTTAGTGGTACATTTCTCCTCATCCCCGTTTACTATGTCCATTCTGTAGGGAAAACTCGCTGGAGAAATCATGCCTAATGAAGGCAACCATTTTCTTGGGGCAATGCAAAACGCGTCAGCAGGGAGAGCAAGTATCGACAATGACCATATCATCCCACAGTGTAGTAATTATCAGCAAAACTCATTTTCCTCATCGTACCTGATTCTTTCACCTTCAAATCCGCTCAGGACTTCTGCCATATCTATTCTTACACACTGGATCTACACCGTTTTGATTATAGTGACAATATGTGCCTTTGTGATCAGCTCAGCTTCCTGTGATTTTTGGTGCATGGACGTTGTAAAAGAGGGACCCGGGGCAGATGAAAACAGGACACTCGTCGACAAAAGGTTTCCTGTACTCATTTGGACCAGGTTCGTTCCATTTCTTTCCAAATAGTCGTTTCTTTTAAAATCGTAAACATTCTTGGAAATAAACACGAAATTCTAGTAAAATGAAACTACTATTTTGAGCATTATTACATGATAGATTTTAAATTGCAGGCGTGTTTTGTTAGCCGTCTTATTATTGGAAATGTTAATTAAGTCAATAGCGAGGGGCTTCCTAGTTGGGTCACTTTCCTACTTAAGATTGACTTGGGATTGGTTGGATGTGATTAGTTTGGTCATATTGTGAGTTTTAGTATAAAAGTAATTAAGATGCTTTTAAAAACTGAGTTTTATGTTGTTGTTGTCGTCGTCTCTGTGACGTAAACATAGTATTTATACACTATTAATGTCATTGCAATAAATGAATGATATAAACTTCACAGAACGACATGAATTAACAAAGCTTTCCGGGTGGTGCGTCTTGATTATGTGTACATTGCAGATTCGTTTCGATAATTATTCCGTGGAAAGAAGTGGAATCTCTTGCAGCTGGCATTACACTTTTAAAACTAATTCCACTTCATTCAGGTCAGCCATACAAACTTTTTATAATGTACAATTCCATTTGCGTAGAATTTTTTTTTATCAATTTACTCAAGAATCTGGTGCATGTGAACTTTTATAAATATTACGTTATTATGTTTTCGTTTAAAACGGATTACGAATATATTTTTTCGTCTGCCGTTTCCAATTCAAACCCGATGATATTATCTGCAACAGGTTCAATCAGCGCGTTCAGTTCTCTTTGTTCTTGTGCCAAGAAACTGATCCCAGTACTTGTTTATGGGCTAATCATCCTGTGGATATATGGGGTTGTAATTTTTACGCTTTTCGTAAAGTACCACCGAGACGTCGAAGACGGGAATTCAACAAGAGTCGACACTGTAGCAGAGAAAAATGGATCGGCTAGTGACAGTGTTGAAAATGAAAACATTACACCAAAGAGTCATGTTGCAGCGTTTGTCGATGGGGATTATCTTACACGATCAACAAGCAAAAAATCTCAAAATGTCTCGTTCGGGTTGTCCGTGGAATGCTTGCCAACTAATTTGAGGTATGTGTGTGTGTCAATTGTGACGTCATTGCTTGTATAAGAGCGATATATATTGCTCTTGTGACTTGGCTTGTTTGCATTGTGACTTGATATTTGACCTATGCGAACGTGTGGAAGGATTTATTCTTTTATTCTATGAAAAAAACGGTGGAGAGAAGGGAGAGAGATAAATGAGCAGATATGCAGCAAAACACGATTGTGCATTTTGCACAAACTCATTTTACAAGCAATTCCTTTGCCCATATTTTTAAGATGTTCTTTTAAAACCGTTCTTTCTAGATCAGACACTGAGAAGTCGTTTTGCGTTGTTTATGTTTAATTAGGTCTTTAAGTGGTTCATTAATACAAGCCAGCCAGATGCTAACTCTGGGATTTTCACATTCTAATCTTGCGTCCACATTAACATGGGGAAATATATCTAACCTGGTTAGTCTCATTTGCGTTTTATTTAAGCAAGTCTAAAAGTATTAAAAGTAAACCTCCTCATATGATTTTCATCATGTTCAAAAATATATATGCTGATGTGATGATGATAATGATGAGTGTGTAATGCTCATATATGCAGTTTCTCTGTTACTTGTACAGAACAAATTAGAGTCTCAGTGCCAATATGAAATGTATACCTTATCCATTGTCGAGACATTAATAATTATCTCAGGAACACTTCCAATAATCGCAATGACCTTTGGAGCATTGTACAATTTCTTCCAAAAGGAAATTAAAACGAAGCAGCTTTATCCTTTCTATCCTCCGGATGTCAATGAAACAGAGCAAGAAAGTCAAACTTCTTATCAATACCACCAAAGAAGAAGACTTGGCAGTGGAATCAGCGGTCAAAGTAATAATAGTCACACGCAAAATAGTCATGATGAGGGACCGCCATCGTTATCGTTATGCTTGAGAAACTCATTCACACAACTTTCCAATACATTGTGTGACTGGGATCACTACTTTTGCTGTCTGGCACATCTTCAAAGGCGACTAAATCCGTGCGCTACTCGATTATTAAACTCAAAGAAATTCAAGGCTTGTGTGATGTTCATCGTGTCATTAGACTTTCTCTGTATGATAATGCTGCTGTGGGTTTCCAACAGCGAAGAAGAGATTTATTTTTTGCCCAAATGGCTAATTACATACTGTACTCAGGTACGACTGTAGAAATTAGCTTTGTGAAGGTTGTATGGACGAAAATGAAAGTAGTACGCATGAAAAATGAAAATTTGAACTCAACTGGCATTTTTATGCTATATTTTGATGTTTTTGTAGATGTGCTTTACTTTATACACTTTGGAGGCGGTGTTTAAGTGGTTCGTAGCGAGCTCGGATGAATATTGGCTGAATATTTGGTCGGCTTTTGACCTCACTTTGGTTATTATTTATTGGATAGGTTTTACTGCTATCCAAGTGTGGTCATATCAGACGTTTTATTTGCAGTTTTGCGGAATTTTAATGGTACATCATATGTTTCTAGTAAACTTAAAGTATGATAACTAATACGAGTTTTGTACTTTGTTTTTACAAACTATTCGGTCTATATTACTGACTTGCGCATGTCTCTACCAATTTCAAGATGAATGAATTTCAATTCAACAGATTAGAATGCTCAAAGTAGCACCATACTGGAAGACTCTCCAACAATCTCTCAATGTAATGATGTCCAGTACGCTAGTGAAACTTCATTATTTATTCGTGATATTGATTTGCTCATGTACTACATTACTACTGAAAAATGCAGTTTGCATGTCTGGTAAGATTTTTTGCACATGTTACATGTATAATATGTATACATAATATACCCACTTTGCAACGATGTCTAACCCGTTGTTATTTTTCGCTACAGGAATGGAAACCCCAGGGAGTGCCCTGCTGTTATTTGCCTGGAGTGACATATCAGCAAACATCGTTTATATCCTTCGAGTCCTCGCTAAATATTTTTCTTATCTAATTTTATACTTTCTATGCTCCACCGTGATAATGTGTATATTCATTGAAACTGTGAAAGTGTTAAGATACCCAACAGGAAAACCCGTGAATACCTCAATTAGCTTCCTTTTAAATGATAGTCATTCTGAGGAGCTTGTTAACATACAATACCACCAACCACGTAGAAGTCTTAATGCATCTGCCTCACCTATTAGTATTATGTCCTTTTCAAATGAACTTAGTCCTATGAAGTATAGCCTTGCAACGGCTACTCCTACTGAGAGTAACAATGACATTTTGACACACGAAACACACAGTATTCTATCGCCCAGTTCGGAGCTGCTTTCACCGCTTCTGTCGATTCCTACATCTAATGGATTAAATGGTCACATTCATTCGCCTTATCGAGATAACTGTCACTTTTCTGAAGAAATAAATATTCAGCCCACTATTGATGATAATAGTAATATAATCAATCAAGGCCAACACTGCTCACATTTATGCACCTCCAAAGAAATTACTTTTGATTTGGCTACGTCAGTGTTGATAGTTTTATCTTCTGTAAATATTGTAAGCAAATAGTAATTTGGCTGATGGAAATGAAAATCCTTTATGTACACAATAATCAAAAAGTTAAAAAGATGGAAAATGATACAAGTACGATTTTCTTTTATAGGCTTTGGATTCTTCTGAAACCGGTGCATATAACATGATCTGGAATTCACTACATCTGGGAAAATCATTATGGTGGGAAGTTTTATTTATAGTTTGTATTACTTCACATATAATTTATAAAATGCGACTGGCACGATTTCCCAGGGAAGCGTTTATCCAGGTATCATGTGTGTGTGATCTTCTATTGATGTTGGTAAGATTAATGTCACATACATCATCATCATTAAAAATACAGCCATAGCTTTCTTTCATCAACACAACTAATTATGTGTCATAGGCAGCATCAGTGGAAGTATTTAGTTCCGGTATGAAATGGCTTCCTCTCAAAAGTGGTCCTAAAAGCGTGAAAGTTGCTGTGGACTGTGCCAAAATCATATCCGCTTGCCGCGGGCTTCTACTGTTTTCCCGAATTTCGTGGTTGAAAGTAATATGCCTAAAGCTAATACCTGATTACACTTTTTATATCAACAAATACGATTGTAAACATATGCATTCAAGGTATGCAAGTACTGACAACAACTTCCTATTTTTTCAGAGTGTTGGATCCTGTTTGTGTAACGTACTTTGGAAAGCCCCTAACATTTTGGCGGGTTTCGGATACCTTTGGCTTATTTATATAATTACTTCTGGTGAAGCTCATAAGGTAAGCGGAGAGCAGGTTATTGTGCATTTTTTGCGTACTATTTAATAGTAAATCATGTAAAGTTAAAATATTGTAACATGTAACATTTGATTTTGATGGAAAATATCTTGATGCTTTAGCTGGTAATGTTAACGACGGAAAATTCGAAAGGTATTGCTGGATCTTTGAGCTATAACCACACAGATAAATATATCAACAACAATGAAAGTTCCATTGTGCAAACCGGATTTCTTTTAATTGCTATACTTTTGTTCCTGTTTACTTGTGGCAGTTTTATTGGCACTTTCATTCATAAATTAGGACATTGGAGCGAAGTAATAAAAGTCTATAAACATTTAATCCAATTCAAACATCAATTTAAAATTCCTACATGTAGAAATTACTTTTATGTATTTAGATAATCAAAATGTTTTGCCCCATTGAAAGCTCAAAGCCTATAGCTTCTACAAGGCTTGGTGCTTATTATGTAGCATCAGCGTCGCACCTTAATAAACCTACCGAAGGCATTTGTGTGCCTGTTCTTTACTTTGTCACCAATCATCCCTCCTTCGACATTATAGTGATGACCTTGGTAATACTGGATGGAATAGGAATTACTTTGGAATACTTAGCGACTTCAGAAGTAAGCCTTTTCATTTAATACTGGGAGCATAATGAAAGCTAAAACGTAGTATTTGTATAATATTGGAACTTTTCCTGGCAGAGGGCCTTGATACTCCGCAAACATTACCCAGCGTACATTCTGTTCTTATATTTGTTGGAGCTAATCGCCAAAATAGCTGGAAATGGGGTCCATTTGTTCAAATCCAACTGGAACATTTTCGATGCTGTTATAATTGTGGCAAGCCTCATAGGTATGTTTATTCTGCTATCCTAATTTTAATGTCGATTTAACTTACGTCATTGTAATTGTAACTAACAGAATTTTTGCTTACAGATTTTCTCATCAGTCTCGTAATGCACAAACACTATGTACCTGTTTTACTTTTAAATTTGAGATTTCTGCGAATACTTCGCATCTTCCAGTTCCACCCATTTGCTCAACGAACTCAGCTAATACACGATTTTTTCACTTGCGTTTCAAAAGTACATTTTCTGCTGCGAAACTTCGGAATATTTTATCTTTCGTTATTTCTCGTCGTAACAATATTTAGATTGAGATGCTCACATTTTATCCCATCTCATAACATCTTTTTCATATCAGCACCTTTCCAGGTGGTAAATGTACAAACTATATCTAACACGATTGGAAATCTCCATCCAGAGACAGTTTTTGCGGAGTCGATTTTCTATTTCTGCTGTTTAACATTATTCTCTCTAATAAGGATATCCGTTATATTTTGTACATGGCTAATTTTAGAAGCGACCTTATATCAACTGTTGACGACAAGAGAGCAAGGAACCGAAATAACAGAAATTAATACGTGTCATCAACATGAACAGCAGGGTATGATTAACGACTCTGTAGATATTACAGACAAGTACTCTTACCTAATGCCATGTATTTCTCCAGAGACTATTGATCTCGAGACTCCTAGTAGTTCTACAGCTAATTACAGAGTAAATAATAACCCGTCTGGATGTGTAGATACGGAGGAACCATGTACTACGCAAAACAGTGTTCAAAATAACTCTCTTTACAACACCACCACTATTACTTCCAGTGAAGAAATAAATGGATGTAAAGTATTCTATGTGGAGGCAATGATTACGACAGTTTGACTATTGATAAAATTAAAAGTTCCGTCGGATATAACCCAGCAGCCTTTTTATAAATGTTTTACCATTGAACTACACCCCTGTTAGGAAAAGCGGCTAGCATTCTTCCGTTAAATTAGAGTTATGTTACATATATTAAAAGTAATGGACACAAAGACAAAATAAATTTGTGTATTTTTGACATAACAAACAAACACACCAACAAAGCCTTCGCTTGCATTTCCTGTTAATTAAATCTATGCTGCAGCTAATTTTAATTTCTATTTACCAGCTACCTCCTTGTGTAAATAAATGTTTTGAATTTGAAAGACTTTTAATTACATCGTTTTCCCATCCACCTTCAGTCTAATTTGTTTTTTTAACGTTTTACACTTACTAAAGCAATAAGGCAAATGGTAATTGTAGTATTTTTTTAAAATTTATACCAAGCAGTGCAAAATTGTTTTAGTGCGTGTCATCGCTCGTTACAGATAGTATATATGTAGTATATATAATATATATTTTGTGAAAGTTACTTATTTACGAAGAGTGACTGACTCATAATGTGAGAAAAAGTATACACTTACACATGGGCAGTGTCTATTTATAGCCAACAAAAGGTTACTTCAAATCTAAAAATTTAACTGGGAAATTATTATTATTAACAATAATACATATATTTTAACTTGGCTATGTATCACAAGTGTTTGAGGTATGTTTATATATATATAGTATTAATTATTATTAATTGTTTCATGTAGAGGCGCCTTTTTTAACGTGATAGGCAGCTATTTCATTTCTAAACGACTCCATCCAGTGTTTGATTCCTGGAGAGCAGAGTCCAAGCTTGACTTCACGTTCTAAGATATTTACAGCAAATAAAAAGCATCTAGGGTTTTTTGTTTGGCTATACATCATCCAGTATGCGCATGCCAAAACTGCCCAATTATCTCGATGTTCTGGATAGCATCTTATAGCTTTCAATGTGGCCACAACTGCCACTTTAACATTGTATTCATAAAGGTACGTTAGTGAAACGATTCCCGAGTGTTTGGAAGCAAACATGCCATCTTGTCTTGATGTTCCCATGATGCGAGCCATTTTTAGTGTAGACAGCGCAAAGTGACGATGGATTGCGACAGGAAATTTTTGCAAGTTGTAACTGATCATTACCTGACAAGCTAAGGCATACAACTTGGCGTTAGTGGGATACATATGAATAAATTTAAAAATAACTTTAACCGCTGATTCAAAAGACCGTTGGGTAATCTCTTGGCAAACTTTCATCAGAGCGATATCTGCTGCTAGCTCTGCTGTCCATTGGTGAGGTTTTAGTTCTTGAATAACAGCCTGCAAGAGATGAAGATCGTCCTCGCTGACAGCGGCAATTGCGCCAAGTGTAAGTAAGGCACGTGGATATTTCATCATATCTTTTCCAAACAAAATTGTTTTTGCAGCGTTCTTTCCTCTTGTTATGTTTGCGAGAAGGGCAACCGCTATCTTCACGTCCGTTTTCTTTTTGTCCACTGCAGGTAGTTCCAGCATTCGCTTGTACATATCGATTGCTGCTTCCGCGTCACCAAGTTTGTACAACGCAAGCGCAGCATTGCCAAATCCAGTAGCATCCAGCATTGTAAATTGCATAAGTTCTTCTTTGGCTTCACTGAAATTTTTTAATGCCACCATAGCCGATACTTTGTTGGACTGCACCTTTTGTTTGTCCTCGTCGGAAAAACACCTTTCCTCTGTGGGTATCAAGGCAGTAGAAAATGACTCTAATGCTGTCTGGTAAAAACCACTACACCCTGCCACAAGCCCCTTTAAATTAAAAAGTTCAGGGGATGGTACCCTGCATTCTATCCTGCTAATCAAGTCGTACAAGTGTGTTACAGCATCCATTCTAATAAGTAGATGATAAGATAAATAGTCGTAATCTTCTTTTGGCATGTTTAGTTGATCAGGGTTAAGAAGGAGGTCACAGATGGCATTCCCATATGATGATACCGCAAATGGATGTGGGCGTAACAGACAAGCGTGCCGAAATAGGTCAATTGATTCTGAAGGCTGAAGCACTTCGGCACACAAGGCCTGACCGATCCAGCTATTAGCATAGACCGGAGCGACTGACTGTCCCTTCGAAAACGCTTTATGTGAAAGCAAATGCTCTTCTTGATTGTAATACAGCATTCCTAAATTTCCCCACGCCACAACATTGTTTAAATCTGATTGAAGTGAACGTATGAAGCTATGCTGAGAAAATGAAAAATCCCCAAGTTTTAGAGAAATTATTCCAATGGTGTTCCAATACATTGTGTTTTGCTGTGATTTTGAGATTGCCTTTTTACAGTACTGCAGCCCAGTCAATAAATATTGTCTTCTCTCTTCGTCTTCTTGTATTGTTGATGATCTGTTGTAAAAGGAAAGTGCAAGCTGATGGTAGATACATCCAACAAGTTCAATCGACTGCTTGATTTTATCATCAATCTCAGGAGAAGTGGTCATCGTTTGGAGACACTGTAAAAGTGCTTTGGTCCCGATTTCTTTAAATTGACGCAAGTTTATCGTTACGGGGTTCAGCATTTCATCCGGATTTATATCTTGACCTTGCGCTTGAACTAATAAGCTTGGAACACGAAGAATAGTGTTTTCTGGAAGGCCGTTTAAGGTTAGGGAATAGTCTCCAATAATCAGCCATGGGAGCAGCATTGGTTGTGTTGAATACATTACAGCTTTCACAACGCAAACAAGGCCTTCCTCCACTGATAAGACAGCTCCTCTATCGAAATTTTCTTTGATTTTTTCTGATGCAACCCAACAGTACAAACGAGCTAATTCCAGTTGCAGAGGTGTATTTTTTGGATTTTCTTTCAATAGCTCCTGTAAACCAAAAACAGATTTGTCCTCTTCTTCTAAAAACTGAAAGATAGCACTGATTCGCATTTTTGGGTATGTAGGATCCACTCCGTGCTCTAATGCTTTGTTGTAACAGCGAAGCGCCGCTTGTAGGGAGCCGCGGTAGAAATAGGCGTCTGCCAATGACTCCCATAGAAAACCATCCTCAAGGTCAACACGAATAGCTGACTGTAAGCACTCGACAGCTTGTAGCAAGTCCCCTTCTGCCAAATACATAAGACCGAGTCTGGACCATACCCACTTTGATTTGGTTTTTCTGACTTTTTTGCTTGCGTCTATTAGCAAAGCTTTCTTCAACCCAATCTCTCCAATTTCTTGATACACATCAGCAAGTGTTGTTCCAACTTCAGAATCCAAATTTAATGCGTACGATTTTTTAAAGTATTTGGCAGCTTTTCTGAGATCACCTCCTATGTACGCAAGCTTACCCAGATACTTCCATGTATGTGGATGGCTGTTTCCTTCTTTGGTTGTCACCAAGCTAGACAGAATTTCTGCCGAATATTCGTAATCGCCAAAATCGTACAAAAATATTCCAGATTCCAACATCAAATCAGGATGCTGCTCGTGGATGTCAATACATGACTTGATTAATGGGCGGATTTCCTGTTTTAATTCAGTTGCGTCTTTAATTGCTGTATACAAGTCTAATTTCCAAGGGGGAAGGTCAACTTCTGGAGACGAAGATAATAAAGAATCCAATTCAGAATATTGCTTATTTTTTAGTTTGGTTTTTATACTTAGGTCCAAAAACAAGGAAATGTGCCGATGATCGGGATTTTCTTTAAACTGTGTTTCAAGTTTTAACCGTTGTTGTTCCGCTTTTTCTATATCATTTGTTCCAATTAAACCTTCTAAGTACAACAGGTCAAAGATAGTTTCGAAGTCTGATTTGTCCTTAAGTTTTTCATCTCTGCTATTCGCAGCTCCTTTGGCAGCTTCATCTATTGCTCCTTCAAAATCTCCAAATTTTAGTTTACCACGAATCAAAATCAGTGCAGCGTGTAGATTATAGCTGGACTCCAAAGCGTTATTTATCCAATTGAATCCTTCAACAAACCTAAATTGCTCTTCAATTAAATATTTTCCACGTGCATAATATCCATATCTACTCGATGGATGTAATTTAAACAATTTATCAGTAATTCTTTCAACTCCTCCGACGATAGAAAGTTCAGATTGACTGACGTTTGATTCAAGGTATAGTCGACAAATCCATTCCATGGGAGAGTAGTAATAATTCCATTGATCTTGAATGGAAATGCACCGTTGTGCAAGCTTTGCATATTGTCCACTGCGATAAAGTTGAGAAAAATATTTTCGGTAAGTTTCTTCCGCTGGTTGTGGAGTTTCAGTAACTAATACTTCAAGTGCATAGGTGTAGAGTTCATCCTCTTCAGTGGATCTGGTCTCGGATGTGGTGTTATTTAGCAACAAAACAAGTAGTTGAGCGATTTCTACATTTAACCCAGCACTTTTCGCTAATCTTGCAACAACTTTCAGTGCCTTGGGAAATTCTTGTTGGGAAATCAATATATTTGCTAACTTCAACGTATTTTCAATGTACTTTTGCTTGTCATCTTTTTCAAAATGGGTAGCCACACGTTTGTATGCATCAAGAAGGTCAGGATGGTTTTTGCTGTTTTGTTTTTCGTACACGGATATAATTCCTTGCCATGCATAAACTTGATTTCCGTCTATTTTAACTGCTGCTTTGTATGCTTCCAACGCTTGCTGATATTTTGCTTGTTCCCTAAATGCAGTCCCCAGTAAAAGGTTAGCTTGATAGTTGTCAGGTTCCTTCTTTATAATAGTCTGTCATTAGTGTTGTTCGTAATTGTTGTTGAGTGAGAGTTCAAATAGTTCATAAAATAGATAAAAATACATTGTCAGACAGGATAAAAAAAATTGTCAAATCACTTATTTTGATCTCCTATTCATGATTTTTAGTCTTGATTTGAACACGAGATCCAGTAAACGAAGTTGGTATGTGAAGCCCAAGTAAATTGAGGTATTTAACGTTAGCTACAATAACTTCGTAAGGGTTCCTTCGCAAATGGTGTTTGCTTCCGTAAAAGAATTT
>JAHZNE010007619.1:0-15347 GCA_027744055.1 Callyntrura sp. NNG-2020 | reverse complement strand
CAAGTCCTTATAAATGTTTACAATATATTGTTCCTTTGTGTTACTTCCTACAATAAACAATAACTCAACTCATGCAGTTAGCAGGTGGGAAACAAAATTCAATTCCCTGAGACTAAATATTGGCTCCCGACTGCTAACTGTCCTGTGTACTGTCAGTCATTTTCTACTTTCTCATTTCGTTCTTTCCTCCTCCATAGGATCATGGACGTGGAGCCCTCAACTTCGCCCAAGCCTAGCGTCATCGACACGCTTCCTAAAGAGGTAACCACTTTCCCCAGACACAATTTTCCCTCTCTTCTCCATGTTTTGACCACCTGGTCTTTCCTTTGCAGATGTGGGATTACATTTTGAAGGAGCACATCCCCAACCCCCAAGACTGGTTGAACTGCTACAACACCACCCAGGCGTGGCGCCCCCTCATGGAAAAGCAAAAGACGGGCGCTCTCCTCCCTGGAGTCTTGGAGGTGCTCTCCAATTTCCAAAAATTTGACGGCACTTCGCTCCGTCGCGTTTACCGCTTGTCCCCCCAGGACTTGCGCAATTGTCGCTTAGTTTCCAAGTCGTGGCGAAACGGGGTCAACAATTACATCGCCCATCACCCCTGCCACGATCAAGTGTTGTACAACAACCTCTACTACCAACGGAAAGGACCCCCCGACGACTTTCAATTCCCTTCCGGGATCCGGAACAAAATTAACTTTTGGGATGTCTCCAAGTGGACCGAGATGCTGACCTACTTGAAGCGAGAGAAGCCAAAGATGAACCTTTTTTCCAGCCGCTATCTCGTTTTGGAAGATAACCTCTCCGGCATTTCAAACGCGCCGGAAGTGCGCAAGGATCCGGAAGCGGAGCGTCGACTGGCTACTAGCTGCATGGAGGTCATGGGTCAACTTCTGGAGTACGTAGGGGGTCACATTTGGCACGCCACGATTGTCTTGGAGGTGTGCCCCCTGCTCGCGACGGACAACTCTTGTTTCCAATTTGCCATTATGATTGCCGCTCTGAAGCGTCTCCCCAACTTGAAGTCGCTCACTATCCGCGTCAGACAAGTGATGCATTCCAACGGGCCGATGGTGTACACCCCACCAGTGGTCCCCCATTTGAAGTTTTTGAGGGTCGTCAGAATTGAGGGTTGCTACAGCAGCGTGGACTTTGCCCACAGCCTCCTGCTCGCCAACCAGCACATCATCAAGTTGGCCGTGCAAGAGGACACCGCTAATATGTACCGGTTGCAGCGCAATTTGCTGGGGGTACGAATGCAGCGGCTCCAGGAGGGATTTCTCCTCCTGTCTGGACAGGGGTACACGCACTTGGAGGCCCTGCAGCTTATCAAGTGGCCTCTGACCCGAGTGGAAATTGAGACGCCCTTCTTTCACATTAAGGCGCCGGACTTGTTCCGGACCCTGTACCACTCTCGGGAGACTTTGACCCACCTCCACGCGGGGTTCATGGAGCACCCCAAGCAGAACACGATCGAGGTCGACTACGACTTCCCCAAACTGCAGGACATCCGGCTAGTCTTCCACTGCCCGGCGGGGTTTTACTATCACGACTTTAGAACGGATTCCATGGTGGAGGTTAAATTTAAGTATCCGTTGGTCAGTTTGAAGAAATTGAACTTATCCTGCTTGAACTCTTTAGTCTGAATGGGAGTCCCGTCCGCCGGGAGTTGGGCGGATTTTGATATCAATCGTTTGGTGTCATGAATAAAAAAAATAAAAAAGTGAAAGTAACTTTCTCTTTCATTCTAAGTGTATGTTTATCCCATGTCCAGGGAAACTACTTCCTTTTACATACATTACTAACTTGCATGAGAATGCGGACGGCTGCAAGGCTTGTCTGTCCGTCTATCATAGAGCACAACTCAGCTTTTAAATGAAAAGTATATTTAGAAGGGCATTTCAGGTATCGATGGCAATGCACCGAGAATCATTACGGTGGCTCTCTGACGCTGGCTAGAAAATTTTAGTGAGGCTGCCTTTTAGGTAGAATATGGAGGCTAGTAATTTTTTGGTTTTTAGAAGCTAGCTAGCGTCTTTCTGGCCTGCGTCGGTTCCAAGGGGCACCCTAGAGGAGTCCTTGAGTTCCCCCGGAGGTCAACATTAATTTTAAAAGGACAAACACCAAAGGAAATGTGCGAACAGATACAGTGTAGGACGCTTCTTTGGCTCCGGTTAGCTGACTCTAACGACTCTAAAGTTCAAATTTGGATATGCGTTGGTAAGGTAAGCAGAAGTAGCAAGCATTGGGGTACGTCAAGGAATCATTTTAGGTGCCCGGAATTGTTTAGTATAGAGCTCACATAACATGAAACTTCATCTTAAATGAGGGTCTTAACTACGGATTTATTTATATTATAGGTTGGATGTGGAAGGTAGTTTGTCGTTAAAATATTACAGTTTGGGGTGATACCGTCTATAAGGTACTTTGAAGAATTCCATTTAAGGTACTAAATTGGCTTATTTAGGGTACCCAGATATGCGCGTATATTTAAATTATTTATTTATTTTATCAGTATAAATTTGAATTTAAATGCGAGCGGAAACAAGTTTTAAATTTCCATAACGAATAACGAAGATAGCACAATAATATTTCATATGAAATAAATCGATGTAAACGCCGCTGAGAAGATACGCTGTTGTGTACTACAACGATGAACCCCTGGAGGTAGCACTAGTCAACCAATTGCCGCCGGCAACCAATCGACAACCAACCAACTAGCGTCATAACACGCTACAGTGGTATGTACAGCAATGTACAGTAATTTACAGAACCTATGACCTTTTCTAGTGCCTTAGCACTTTAACCGATAAGCCCCAAACTCGGTATTTGTGATGAAGTATGAGTCTATGTATCATTCCATCAAATTGGAGCCCCGGATCTCATTTAAAAAAAGTTGACCTTTGGCCTTTTGACCCACTTCCGGTTTGACCTGATACTCCAAAGTCTGTGTACTGCAAGAGTCTTTGACCCGCTATAGATTCCAGAAAACAGAATGTCAAAATTCCTATAAGTTTCATCATAAATTCCATCTGATTGAAATGATCTATCATCTGAGCTTGCTTCATCTAATGTATCATTTCACCAAATTTGAGCCGCCGGTCTCATTTAGAAAAATCGATTTAAAAACTTTAATTGGATAGCTCTGCTATATGGAAAAATATTAAAAATGTAATTTTGCTTCATACCAGTTTTTGAACGAAAAAATTGGGCGTTGTTCATATTTCGATTAGTTTCGCCAAACTTCCCAACGCCAACTTATCCTGCTTCTGCGCCGCCAAAATCAAAACGAATACCGACAATGTATCTACAATTTGTATTGTTTGGATAATTATTAAGTGTCGAAGTCACTTATTTGTTTTACGTTGTCCGTCCGTCCGTCATTCCGTCTGTCTGTCCGTCCGCCCGATATCTGGAGAACGTATTGAAATTTTGAACTTCTGTTTCCGGGAGATGATGGTGATGCACCTTCGCACGTGAACCTCCCTTTTTGGAGACTTAATTATGTTAAACCGGAAGTGAGTCAAACGGTCAAAGGTTATTATTTTTTACTAAAACCCCGAGGCTCACATTTGTTGGAATGATACATTGGGTCCTGCTTATCAAGTATACCAAGTTTAATTCTTATCCGTCAAAATCTAGGCGCCAGAAGAGGGCAAAGGTCAACGCAAACAAGGGATTCTTTCTCACGAACCAATAAGAATTTTGACATTTTGGTTTCCGAAATCAATGATGAGTCAAAAGATTTTGAATATATAAACTTTGAAGCCTCAGATCAAACAAGTGGGTCAAAAGATGAAAGTTCATTAAAAAAATAAGACCCGAAGCTCCAATTTGGTGTAATGATACATTAGATCATGCTTATTCAGAATACCGAGTTTGGAGCTTATAGATAAAATGGTTGAAGCTCCAGAAGAGGGCAAAGGTCATTACAAACAAGGGACTTTTATGAAGAAAACTAATAGAAATTTTCGTGAGGTCAAAGGTGGTCACCGTCCCATGTGAACCTCTTTTTGTGTGGTCAAATGTTAACTTTTTGAAAGTAGAGCTGGGTCGAAATTGATGGAATCATACGTTAGATCAAGCGTATCGGGAATTTCACGTTTGGCACTTATCGATCAAAGGACAGGAGGCGGTTTCAAATAGAAATTTGGACATTGTGATTTCTGGAATCTATAGGGCGTCGAAGATCTCATACTTTGGAGTCTTAGAGCAAACCAAAAGTTCCCTAAAATATCGAAGGTCAATTTTTTTAAATGAGAGTCGTGGCTCAAAATTGATGGAATTGTACAATAGAATATGCGTATCAAGAATATCAAGTTTATTGTATATCGGCCAAAGGGTTTAAAGCTGAAGTCTGTGGTTTAAGGGTTTATTTGAAAAAAAAAGTTTGAATTTCACGGATGATTTTAAGGTTTTCTATGATTTCCCAAAAATAATAAAAGGGTATAGCTTCTTAAAAAAGGATCATAAAAGCACTCATAACACACCCTTAGAAAACGAGTCACTAGCCAAGTATGCATCCATATCACATTAAAATAAGTTTATATTTACCTATTTTATCTATTTTAGATTTGTTGTGCACAATCGCATATTTTGGCAACAATAAACAAATATTTGCAAAAATTTGCATTTCATAATCAAATATAAAAAGATTCTAGGCATTAAAGATAAAAATGGATTGAACTACATACAACTTACGAACGATAACAGGCAACGTGCTTTCATTAATCATTTAATTTAGCTACTATAAACTATAGTCTTTTCTGTCAATTCAAAGTAGTCTTCTATTCTGGGTACACTATTTTTCATTTTAGTTTGCAGTATTGGCCTTCGTTTAAAATTTTGTTGTAGGACCATTTTTCTCAACCGTAATTAACTTACATCTAAAATCTAAAATGGCTAGAAGGAAGTGCGACTCGACAAAGTTGACATTCTGTAGTTCAAAATAGTCACGATGTGTAAAATTGTTGCAAATTCAAGTGGAGCTGATACAAATATTACTTTGATTGGCCGATGCAAATGGAAATTTAAAATACTGTCCAACGACTTAAGTGCAAGTTAAACATAGGTTAAACCTGCGTAAAATTACATTTTTATCACGACTTCAACTGCTTCGTCAATTATGTACCTTGTATTAAAATAAATAATTCTAGGTATATTCAGTTCCCAATTCTCAGATTTCTAATTTATTTTCCCCTTCCTACCATTTGAATTAATTCCCGACTAATTTATCATTCCTGCATTAAACTGTCGTTTCACATCCCCCGGTTAAAATTCACGTGTATAAATTCCCATTTATGCTCGTCCATCTCTAGCTTTCTTTTGATAACCTCAACATTTTATTTGTACCCTTCATCTTCAGACTGTGTATGTTCCCATTTTCTTCCCAAATTAATTAAATTTTCACTTCCCTACTAAATTTACTTCCAACACTTTTATGTAATTTTCTTCATGCTAAATTCCAATTATATACGCAAACTTATCCATTTGCGCTTCAAGTACAAAATCTCATTTATTTTACCTCCATTCTCCAATTTTACCTCCATAATCCTTTCCTGCTCTCTTTTCTTTATTCTTTTCCTCCTTGTCGTTTTCCGTTTCTCCCTTCCCAACATTTTTTTACCTTCCCATTTTTTCCTTAATTTCCTAGCAGCCACGCTGCCGCGGCTAGCAGGAAAGTGCCTCCCTGTATTCATTGCACCTAGAAGTTTACAGTCTGTTCATTACTTATTACTTATTAAGATACACTGTGTGTATCTTTCTATTTTTGTTGTGTGTCTGTTAACCCCAACCGGCCGTCCGGCCGTCCGTCATCACGATAACTCAAGCACGACAACGAATTTCAAAAAACTGTTTTCGCCAATCGAGAATACTTGTCCATATCTCGGACGATTTCAAAGATGGGTACTTTTGGTCAAACACCCCCGGCGGGGGGGAACCTGAGGGGTAAAAGTTTAAAACACGTCCAATTGAGCTGAAATTTGGTACACAGGTACCTTGTACTTTACTATAATGTTGTAAAACACTTTGACATCGATTGGATGACATGTGTGACCTCCAGACGTTAAACATAGTGCAACACCGTGTGTCTTCTCTACGACGTTTACAACGGTTTATGCAAAACAAGGAGATAGCAGTCTAAAACGTATATCCAATGGTATCGTCGAGTTTTGACAAACTGCTCATCTTAGAAAGGGATCAATACACATAATGCTTGGCTAGATTTATGTACCCATTTTTAATTTTTAACACTACCTTATAAAGTAAATCTGAGGTTCAATTTACACTTGTTGTAAAATAGAAAGTATGTAGTTACGTAAAGCCGTATGTTGAGAAGCCCTGCACGCGCTACTAGTCGGTTGATGTGTATGAACTTCCAAAATTTCATATAAATATTCATGATGATTTAAAGGTATAAAACAGGAGCTCTATAGTTGGATCTATTTTATTTTAATTTAGTAAGTTCAATAAAGAGGTAAAATAACAAAACCTGAAATCTTCCAAAGACATCATGACAATTATATCGTGTACTACCTTTAAATCAGATAGATAGTATAGGATTTGGAACACACTTAGAATTTACATAAAGTGCAACCATTTTGTTCTCAATTTTTCTTTCTGGTATTGTAACTATGGATTATTGTACTGGTAGTACTGGTATGAAATGTCTGCAATAAAGTCACATAGATACATACATAAGAAGAAGGGGTTCACGCTGCTACCATAGGCGCAGTTGATATAAAAAATATTTGAATGAAAACAAAAAAGAATGAAAAATATATGGTAGGTTATATCTTCACATTTTAATTTGTGTAGGTAAAGTTGACCGTTTGTACTTCAAACTTGCATGGACCAGTTCTAAAACTGTACCTACATTTATTATACGTTACCCTACCCCTGGCGTTCTTAATGAAGGAGCGCATTCATGCGGTACCTGCAGTTTGTGGGGCAGTCCGTACACGTTTCTCCTCCTAGTCTACGGGGTTTAAAAAAAACGGTTTTCGGGATCGATTCCCATGCACCTCTAGTTGTGCATCCGGGTTTATGTTTTGATCCCACCCCCATTGCCGCCAGGGGTCATGACCCCAATTTTTTTAAAATGACACAAGGGGTTGAAATTTGGTTTGGAGGTACCTATTAGGGAGTTATATCGTTTTGGAAAGTTAGAACTCGATTAGTTGACTACTGTAACCCCCACGTGACTTCTAATTGTAGAACTTGTCTCTTTTGTGGATCAGACACATTTTATCCGAATGAGACGGTATTTTTTGTAAACGACTTGTTTTCTTAAAGGCTATAAAAATGTAAAAATGTTATGCCTGTGGCGCCCCGTTGCGGCTGAAGCATGAACTAACTTTGATATATATATATATATACAACTGAGTTTCAAAATTGGTACAATAAGTATATGCACCAAGTTTGACCTAAATTGGTTTACTCATGTGACCCCAGAGGGGCTTTTATGGTCAGAACTTATTTCTTTTGTCGATCGGACACGTTTGATCCAATTGAAAGCTCATTTTTTTGCTATCGACGTGATTTCTTAAGGGCAACAACCTTATTTAAAAAGATTGTGTCCGTGGCGTCCCCATGTGGCAGGAATACGTACCAACTTTGATTTTCTATATAGCAACTGGAGTTCATTATTCGCACTAATGTACTTCTAAACACTTCAGTGCTTTAGTACTTTTGTACATACGTTCTTCAGAAATACTGTGTATGTACATATGCACTTCTGCGCTCTCTGATTCTTTTTCCAAGAGTCTAGTGTCTATTATAGATGATTGCCTTATTGTTTGCTGTGTGCAAAGAAGCAGTGATGTGAACAAGTTACAATGCAAAATTAATAGGATTCTTGGCGATTATTCTTATAATCTTTCAAAAAGACCCTCTACAAGGGTCAAATGCTTTCATTCCAAACCATGTCTTAAAACTATTGATGAAAACGTTATTTAATAACGATCGGTGAACGAATAAAGTTTATATTACGTAAATTTGCTTTCAGATTCCGGATCCATGATATGTTTTCTTACGGCAGCAACTGCGCCAGGAGATGAACCTAAGTTGGAAGGGAACTCCGATTTAAAACAAAGGAATTCATGTATTCCTAATAATAATGCTCCTAACTTTAATATTATAGATCTTGTAGACTATCTGATAGAAGAAAATTACAAATTTATGTAAATTTCTAAATTATGGAATTAACTCGTGCTTCGTGGTGATTTGGATTGCATTAATAACTGTATCTGTTTTTGGCTGTATCGTTACATATGCAGACGTCTACGTTATTCATAATAATGTCTTCAGCTCTCATCCTGACACGGTTAACCTGCAACCTGTCCCTTTCATTACATTTTTACCAAAGTTTAATGGCAATTTGTTGCAAAGTGTTTGCAAGTCATAATAGATACCCCTTGTTTTGCATGTAATGAGTTAGTTTGTACTATACTTATAATGCTTTTTTTCCCACTAGTTTTTATGTGCAGAGGTGTAACATAATGTGACCAAAGGCTGCCGCAAAAGTAAATGATACACGGGTAGTAACTACAGTATATATTAAAGCATGTTCTACTCACCCACAAAATCCCGCTGCCCGCTTTGCTGGCTGACTTCCACTAAAAGCGCGACTCACTTCCCCGTAGCTCTCAGTTCTTTCCAGTCCTTCATCCAAGCGAGAGCAAAAACGGGAAAAATCGAAATGGCCTGTTGCTGTTTGAACACTCCCGAGGAAGAAGGGCAGATAGCTGTCCCAGGTGGGAACAACCCAGAAGCGATGCAATTTGCGAAGGATCCCTCTGAAGGGGCCTACGTTGATCCCGAAGATGCTGTGTTTCCCCCAATCTCGGAGTCAGTACGACACTTAAGGGAAATCCAGCGATTAACCGACGAAGCCAACCTGTGGTACTGGCAACTCTCCAAGGCGGAAGGGGTAATTCGGACACAGCGACGGCAGCTCAATTCAGCCACCTACGATAGGGAGCACCTCATACAAATAATGGATGAAGAAAGGCGATGCTTTGACAAATATACCAACTTTCTCCGAGAAAGTTATGTGCAGTGCGAGGAGGAGAAAACGGAGCAGGGGAGGAGTTGCCACGAGATGGAGCTGTGGGCGGGGGAAAGGATAAAGGTGCTTGAAATGGAAAATCGGATCTTGCGACAAACGGAGAAAGGCAACACGGGTATTTTATTGGAGGCGTCCAAACAGATTGCCAACTTTAAAAGGGAACTGCACAAACTAAAAGGGTCACGGAGTGCTATAGAGCGTGGTCCATGTCACCGTCATACTTTGGGGGAAACGGGGGACGTGGTTGCCCGGTTGCAAAGAGAAAAGGAGGAACTGAGTAACAGGTTGGAGAAAATGGAGCGAGAAAAAACGCCAACAGTTGACATGGGGACAATGCTTCAGGAGGTGAAAGCAAGGGAGAAAGCAGAACAACACTTGTTCGAAACGCACTCGAGTTTGGCAAAGATCAACGCCAAATTTGAAGTATATCTCGAGGATTTGGTCCGCGACCTGGATATGGATCTCGTTGACACCCGTGGGGAACGAACCCCTCTGGAGGGGGACAGTACCCTGGAAGAGGTGAAACGTCTAGAAACAAATGTGTCCGTGCTCAGCCGTCTCGTTCAAATAACGTTGAAACGGTGTCGGGAGATATTAGGACCAGTGGGGAGGAGAATGGAAACCACCAAAAAATAAAAAAAGCGAAAGGGGGAGGGGAGAGTGAAAGTGTTATTTACTTTCTTTCTTTATTTACTTTCACCTGATTTTCACTTTAGTACACTCTCGACAAAAGACTCGTGTTTGTTCATATTTTTGCGTGCTAAATATTTCTTCCACTTTCCCCAGAGAAAGTTTCAGTTCACTGTGTTGGTTGCAACGATTGGAAAATATGTTTGCCTGTAAACAGTTCGTGTTAAAATGAAGTTGAAAGGTTTCCAGTGAAGTGGGAGAAAGGTACAAGTGAACAACAAATACTACCAGGACGGCTACATGATTGAATAAAACTTCATTTCTCTCTCGATTTCTCTCTCTCTCTATCTCCCTATCTGTCTCTCCAAGCAACAGGAAAGGGTGATACATCTCTCTCCCACATCGAAGCTCCAAAGTATGCCATGTCCATCTCGCGAATGTTGACAAGAATAATAGAATTACTCAAGAGGGTGGAAAATATCCGGAGCTGCTCCCGCATCACACACCCAACTTGATTGAAAGCTTTACTTTCACTTATCCTCCGCAAATAATAGGAGCTCCCCTCATATTTCAATACACATCTCGTTATAAATTCAACGCTCACCAACTCTCGAGTTGTAATCAAATAAGCAGCAACAACAACATCCCACGCTTTCTCCTGGACGTCCACGTGAGCTGTACGTGGGTGATCTTTCATGGAGAAAGGGGAGCATCATGCTAATAGGCGAGTGGTGTGGCACACAAGAAGAAGTAATTGCACACTCTGGAAAGCGAGAGCTTTCCCTCTTTCTCCCGCACGCAAACAAGATGTGGGGAAAACAGATGCCAAATTAGATTTACCTGGGACTCATGCATGCTCTCGCATGGATTCCTACTGAAAGAAGGGGAGAAATGCCTGAAAGCCAGCGCTCGTGTGCTTTCTCTTGTTAGCTGGCTTTCTTCGAGGGTGTACATGACAACAGCTAGGTGAAAGGGGAAGAAAAAACATTTTCGTTAACAAAGTGGAATTTGAACGTGGACGTAACTTGATTACGCTTCGCTTCGCATCTTTGAATAAGCTCGTTGTCGTTGTTGTTTCCCGGAGAATGCTCGCCTCTTCTTGTTTACCTTCATTTTCACCCGAGAAGTGGTGGAGATAATAAAGCTGTGTTCCCGTTTTCATCCTCAACCACTCAGCATACACGTGAATAACCGGGGATGTCCAATCTTCCGCAGGGTGACCCTCGGGATGCCAAAAAACCAAGCTGGAGGAAACTTCTTAAGAAGATTGAACATCCCTGCCTGTGGGGAAAGGACACGTCGCCTTACTATACATAGGGGAACGTGGGAAGATCGGAGCTACTCGTGTAGTCTTCCTCGATCTCACGCTCGTTTCCTTTCGAAGAGAGAAACCATCAACCTCTTTCGCTTTCGCCTGCTTTCCCCTTTCTCCGTTGTTCATCTACGCAGCAACCTGATGTCATCGGTAAGCACGAGAGAGATTCATCGTGTACAATATTTGGTATGTAGGCAAATAAAAATGAAATATGAGCATGTTTACAAACCCACTGACACAGTGAAGCTGGGGTAGGACATCAAGAGAAAATCGATATTGGAAGAGAAAGTGAACGTTTTTTTATTGACTCCGTACTGCTCCTACAGTAGCTAGAAAGTAGAACTGAGATTGTATGAGGGTGAAGGCAAGGGCGTTATTAGCAGAGGGAAAGTATACCCTGTTCTGTTTTCTCCTTGCTTTCACCTAAAACTGTTGCTCTCTCGCGAGCTCCCAGTAGAGCAGCAGCCATCTTTCAGTGAAGCCACAGTGAAAAAGTGTGTGGTGAAAGCAGAAGAGAAAGCAAGGTATAATTTTGGCAAAATGGCCTCACGGTCTACCCCTGGTTTTCCTTCCTTTTATGGAGGGTCTAACGTGAGCACAATTTCGAACATGACGAACATTCTTCACCCTGAGGCCCCCCGGCCGTGGCCAGCAGCGGGTACTTGGACCGCAAGTGGTTGTAGTAATTCGCCAAACCCTTCTAGTTCCCAGAATGCGGACCAGATGCAAAATCATGTGAACGAGGAAGGTTACTGGAGGCAAAGGTTGGACTGGGCGGAAAATAAAATTATCCGAGAGAAATATAAGCTAAAGATGAGCATCAACGAAAAAGTTAGAATGCAACAACAATTCCACTATGAAATGACCAGCCTTCAAAGGTCCTCAAATGCCATCCAAGCAACCTACAGATGGATGATTCGACGCAAGAATTGGCGGTTGAGGGATTTGCGAGAGAAAAAGCAGCAAGCGGCCGCCCGAGCCAGGAAAGTGCGAGAAGAAAGGAAGGAGTTGAAACTAAAGGCAAAAGCGAACGCTACCGGTTTACGACTGGCGACCAAAGAGAAAAAGATTTTGAAAGGGGACGTGAAAGCAATGCGGAACTGCTTACGGCAAACGACGAAAACTCGAATGGGGTTAATGAGCGATCAGAACAGCGCTTTGTGCACCATTGAGCGTTTGGAACAGGAAAAGAAAGCATTGGAGGCAGACAGGAAGAGAAAGTTGCACTGGAAAGGGCTTAACCTGCACCTGAAAGATGTAACCATCGCCAAGCTGGAGAAGAAGGTGAAGGAGGAGCGCATGGAGAAAGTGAGGGCGGAGGTAAGAGCGAATGATATGGAGAAGGAGTTGAAAAAGATGAACGACCGGTTTGAGGAAACGTGGGGGTCCATAATTAAATCTAAACTCAAGCCGGACTACATCACAGGGTTAGTCGGGGCACCCGCGGTGTTGCCGATGGATCAGCTGAAGCGGAGTTTGGTTTTAGTGACAGTTCTGGCGCGAGACGCAATTGACAAATTGGTTGGGGAAAAGAACAGAAGAAAAGCGGGGAAAGCTCGTCGGAGAACAAGTAAGACGGGGAAGAAGGCCAGGAGTCCTCAGCCGATCCACAATGTTGGGCCGGAGGCCCCAGTTGTGGAGAACCAGACCCCTCATGCGGGAGTGATACGATATGTTGGCCGCTCCGTAGGAGACCTGGAAAAAAATGCGTGGGCGGGTGGAAAGTAAATTTACGGCGCCAGGGAAATATCCCTCCTAGCTATTGTTGATGGGAGACTTTTTCTGGGGAAAGTACTGGTGTAGTCGTGTTGTGGGGGAATTGAAGGAAATTAAATTAAAGAGACCTTGTGCGTGTTTGTGTATCCTCTGTGCGGTAAAGGAAAGAACGTGTCCGTTGTTCACTTTTTTATTTTGAACTTTGGAGAGTAAATGTGGAGCAGGGGATGTGTGCGATATGTGTGGCTGATAAACTGTTGTAGTACGTATTGGATGAAAGAATTACCTGTTCGGGATATTAATTGGGACTTAATTGGAAGGACGTGCATGTTTCCGGGAGAGGGGCGTTCCAAAAAGAATTGTCCGTTTGGAGAAAGTAAAGGTAAGTGCAGCAACTATTTTAATGTTGACTACACCAATTAATTCTCCAGCTCTGGGGACATGCCCCCCATGATTTTCAGATTTAACATTAAGGGATAGGAAGGGTCAGGGTCATAATGCATTACATTGGGGAAATGTCCCCCCTCGTCCCCCATAATACTGTGCCTATAGCCCTGAGTAAGGGAGTTTTAATGTTTCACCAACGACGTGTCTACAAGTTCCTTTTTCTTTGATTTGGTTTAGGGGAGAGGGATCAAAGAGAGGTGCCAATAGACGACAGGACCAGGTACGGTTATCGACGGACCTTCGGATGACCCCTGTATACGAGATCTAATCCAGGTTCAAATAAGAGCTCCTTTTAACAGTTTCCTGTTTGTTAGATTTTGTAACTGTTTATTTCCAATTAAGTCTTTCGTTCCGTTTATTACTACGTGTTTACGAGTAACACGAACGTAGCATAAGATTTATTACTGGCGTCGTCGTCTGAAGGTCAAAAGGGGGGTGACATTTCTTGATACATGTGTAAAGATCATCAATTATATTGATATTTTCGTAAACGACATTACTATATAAATACATATATCATATTTTTTATTTCACGTAACTATACGCGTACCTGCATTTGAGCACCTGTATTCAAATTCGTCTACGTCTACCTGGTACTTACAAAAATTATGATAAAACCTGGATGCATGTACATGCTGTCTTTCTTGGAGTTCTACGTCCATCTCAACGTCCTGATAATTGATTTTTCCGACAGTAATTAAGAATTTAAAAAGTTTGTATGGCTGAATTTTACTAGCGGGCTGTGTCATGATATTGATAGGCTAAGATGTTTTAGGAGAATACAACTATTGTAGCGAAAAATAAAATTCAGATTCAGGATATTCTATTATTGTTGGAGAGTAGGGATGTGTAGCAAGAGGATTGGGGTAAAATAGGATGAATGAATAAAATATATCCAATAGGACGATATTTATAAAATTTAATAAAACTTGTCCAATTTTCTTATAATGTTTCACTATTTCTTTCCGCTGGATGAAAACGTAATGTGGTTCGTTGTCTGTGTTCATTCGAACACTATGTGTACCATACTGTTCTCATAATACGTAATATTAACGTGGTAGAATACGAAATATAAACGAATTTGAATTTCACAGATTTAAGCGAAATATGAAAAGTATGTAGACAAGTTTAGATTATTATAAAAGTGAAAAAAAAATGTTGTTGTTGTTATTGGTGTTCGTGGCTCGACAGAGGTTCATCGCATTTGAGATTTTGGGGTTCGATAAAAAAACACGCCGCTGGGTGGATTTGAACCTGACACCCACCGTCTGCTGCACTCAGCTCTTAGCATATGGACCTTTGTTAAAATAGTACAATATTACAGTGAAATCTATTTAGTATAAGGTATATAGTACATGTTTTACAGCATGTTGTACAATAGAACACACAATATTTTACCTCATCTAGCATTTTCAACAAATTTATGAAAACAATCAATTTTGTAGCTGACCTGGTAACAAGTTGTATGAATGATATACACACAAATATACATTATATATATATACAATATACAACTTCTATATAAACTCGATCGTCTATATATATCACAACTTAATATGTCAGTTTTTCTATAGCAAACGGTTTACTGAGAGAAGTAGTATAACGAAAAGTACCATAAACATGCATTAAAAACCTTTTATTACCACAAAAAAAGTAGCTTGTAGTAGTGCAATGCTATTTAAAATTACTTTTCATTCAAGTAAAATTATGACAAAACAAACGTGTGCAACCCTAAAAGATAGATTTATGAAGTTTAATTTGAAGTTGGCCCTCGGGGGAACCTCTGGGGGTTCACCTGGGCAGCCAAAAGTTGGTGATGGTTCCGTTGACCAGTTGTTCTTCGATGTAAATTTGTTTCCTGTTATGGACCACTCCTCAAACTTGGTGTATAAGTACTCCTATATGAGGTAAATAGCTATACCAAGTTTGGCATCACCAGGGTGATCCTATGTGGTGTCAGAGACCCTTGAAATATCCAACGTGGCATACGTATTATCTCGTGAACGGAAGAGGATGTTTAAAATTCAGTTTTCGTCAGACGAATACTGGCCAGTAGTAGATAAGGAATATCTGTGTTTGAAGGTCGCGTTTACTTACAAGTAATGCTACTGAACAGCTTATCTCAGATTCAGTCGATGCGCATATTTTCTAATAGATTTTGGTACGCTG
>JAHZNE010007618.1:0-38561 GCA_027744055.1 Callyntrura sp. NNG-2020 | reverse complement strand
TCTTGCATATACAATTATGCAGGAAAAACGGCAAAATATGCAAAATATGCAAAAATAAGTATCTCTTAAATGACTTATTTTTATGTGATATGGATACATATACCCAGACTCACATTGATCGGTGCACGCGCTAAAAATATGCATTTGCATATTAGTTTATAGTCTAATGATGACCATGTTTTGAAGTACACAACGTACCAAATTGGGCAGGTAAAAAATGGAGAATTATACGGTATTGGGTATAGGAACACTTGGAAGATCTTTTTTATTGGCGATCATCTTCGTCATTATTACAAGGCAAGATGAGCGTAATCATGTGAAACGTCCGTTGGGGGTTAGGGCTCGTACTGGAGGGATAATATTTTTAATAAACATAACAAGTAGTGAGGAGTGCACTAAGGTATTTCCTCTTTCATCATCAAATCGAATTACGCGTGATACAATCATCAAGAATTACTTTTATCATCTGTGCTGCTATCTTGAATAAGCAAATCCAACAGAAAATCCTAAACTCAGGCTCAGTTAAACTGACGATGATGACTAATAATTACACCTGAACAGAACAATAATATGTGTGTATAAATCAGCTCCGCTACTGTAGGCAACTGCATGCACGTATTCACATACACTATCAAAAATCACAATAATGATTCTTTTGTTGTCATGCTGCAAGGCATCGAATGCGCTTAAAAAGCAGAGGCAAGTGCACATCCACAGTGAAGATGTTTATTTATAAACGAACAGCCAAGCCGCGATCGACAATCGCGATCGGTTAGGGTTAGACCAATATCAACGAGCAGGGCAGGGCAGTCACAGCACAGCAGTAATTGGCTCTGGTATCGAAAAGATATACAGGCAATGTCAACACCCCGCAATAATAAATTATGTAAACGTTAGGTATTTGGACGAATGGCAAGGTCTTTTTTACACAATCAAACGGAAGTGTGCTTAAATGTTATGAGAGATAAAAAGCGCATATATTCATTTGACTGTGGTTGCTCACTGATAAAGATAAAAATACAGAGAGTCTTTACTGTAATTGTTAATTTTGATAAGAGCATAACAGGTTAAATGTATAATATTATTCGGCACTGCACAGTATTCACTCGAACAGAATTTTTTGTTAATTAAACTTTACATAAGGGTAAAAGCGACTACAATACATTTATGTATTACTTATTATTAAAAATGTAAGATAAAGGTATAGACATCAGCTTTGTTCATCTTTAGTAAATTAATCTTTCTTAGGGCCAAGAAAGACTTAAATGAAATCCCTTAAGGCACATATAATTTGTCTGCCATTCATGCAAAAAATAAAAAATGTAGCTTGCAGCAAACTTGCTATACAGCTAAAGGAAGGAAAACGTACCTGCTATTAGTCTTACGGTCAAGGTTAAAAATGGAACTGGACTTTCATATTGCATACTATTCAAGAAGCATATCATTAAGTCAATTTCCCGTTTATAGTAAAGTTTCTTACGGAAGTGAGGCGGTATGTGTTTTGGCAGAAAAAGAGAATTTCAATGTAAAATGCATTTTCGTTTGGTTGTTTGCAGGTTGCCGTCCGCCGTGCTCAGAAACAAGATGAAGACCGAGCACGGGATTATATAGGAGTCAAATCTGTGACTCAAACCAGGGAAGATGTGAGGGCTGCCGAAATGTTAGTGAACAACAGCACGTCACAGGGTCCCGGAATTGAACCTCTTAATTTTTACGGCAGCAGACGTGACATTGGTAACGGCATTTCCCTTCCATTACCTCTCCCCCTTCCTCCACATCATCCTGCACTTCTTCCTGCATCTGCCTCCCTTCACAGCAGCCAACACCATCACCTTCCTCATCATCACGCAGCCCACTTGAGTTTAGCCGTGAAAGGAGCAGGAGCTACTTGCTCCCCTTCTTCCAACCGTCGAGCAATCCTTCCTTCGGTTGAAGATGAAGAGTCTACATCCACTCCCCTGCCCATTATTACATCGCCCCCAATGTCCAGCAAAGATAAGGGAATGTGCAGCGACACAGAAGTGGAAAGTGTGGACAACAAGTCTACTGAAGGAGGTCGTTCCATATCCAGATCCACCACAGACCGGGACAGTGTTCGGGGAAGATCGCCAAAGCCCACGACAATGGGAGAGCATCATGGAGCACGAAAGGGCTCCCCGATCAATGTTGGGGGTGGAAGCAGCACTTCTCTCACCCCTTCTACTTCAGCATCTACAAGTATTCTAGCCGGAAGATTCAATGCTTCCCGTACCGGGACTGGGGCCGCTGGGCCTCTTAACACTACATCCTCCCTCATCAGATCTGCAGCAGCCATTGGGTGGCCACCTTTGATGGACCCTCTGTTTGCAAAGCATCACCATCACGGTGGCATTGACCCCACCAACGCACATTTAAGCGCTCTGAAAATGAACCCACATTTCGGTAAGATGGCAATGAAAAATATAATTATGTAATTTATATGCAGGCTTTAAAAATGCAACAAAACAAAGAGATTGCTTCAAATCGTTATTATCATGTATTGCTCCTCTTCTGCTTATGGCTTGACAAAAATTCCCAGATGATATATATGAACGCTACAACAACAGTCGTAAAATCCGATGACGCCGCGACGATGATGAGTACCACGGTATGGGCGACGATGACTAATGCATATAAAACCCAAAAATAGGATGTGTGTAC
Source organism: Callyntrura sp. NNG-2020 (assembly GCA_027744055.1). Lineage (NCBI taxonomy): Eukaryota > Metazoa > Arthropoda > Collembola > Entomobryomorpha > Paronellidae > Callyntrura > Callyntrura sp. NNG-2020. Next base: position 35,882 of record JAHZNE010007618.1, on the reverse strand, counting down.
GTATCTTTCCGTTGTTTCTCCGTTACCTTTCTCAGAACTCTGGGATATGCTAATGTAAACTTGCATCTGGACTTAGTGAATGAGAATTACTTCCTTATTTCAAGGCACGTACTACGTACTCAAAAAGTTGCACGAAAACATATGCTTAGCCCTTGTTTCAGTCATAACTCATCGTTACATTCTTGTACTTGCATACATACGGTATGTGTCCTCCAAAAACGGTGCGTACAAAAGTCATAAATAATTATCGCACATGCACTATTGATTTTTGACAAGATCAGCCCGAGTTGTCGACAAGTAGTGTAGATACGAATCTCTAAAGGTAAACCTGCATTTTGTTCCTTGTAGCAGCCTAAAAACTTTTCTTACGTTCAAGTTTACAAGGGGCGGCGGTGGTGGGAGGGATAAAAAAAGTTCGTAAAAAATGTCAGTGTCAGCATTTGACACATTCCGCCCATTTAAAACTCTGTATTACCTGCTATACGTAACACTCCTGCTAAAGAGGCCTATAAACTCTCTGGATTGTATTATATCCTTCGTTCGACCAAGGTGATTTCAGCTGGTTATATTTGTGGTGGCGGCAGTGGACGATGAAGAAATGACAGGAGAAAAACATAAAACATTTTCATGCATTTTCCTGTGTCGTTCGTGTTGCAGGCGATATGGATATACATACCTACGCAGAGTACCTTTTGTTGGTGGCTGCGCCTAGCCCAACAAACATGCTAATGGTAAACTTACTTGTGTGGAAACTCGTAAAAACCGAGTTTTTAGAATCCATTTATTTCCTTCGTCTCATTCTTCTTGCCCCTCGCAGGGCATTTTTCTAATAGTTTTTTTTTCTTGCAGAATCGTAAAATGACTACACACGAACAGAGCGTACAGAGAGACCAGAGGTAAAAATTGTACTCTGTTACCGACTAAATATGAGATTCAAGTACAGCATCACGCTCATTCTTTGAGAGCACAATAGTAGTATTTTTCTTTGGCAGTGCTCATGTCACATGTAACTTGCTCTAACAAGGTGTAGTTATATATATTTCCCTCGTCGAAACGACGCCAGTACAACATAACCACCAAACATTTTGTATTAATAATGCACTGTAATGAAATTGAAATAGGGAATACTTTTAGCATTTTAAAATCTTTCTGACTGCAGGCTGACGTCGGTACCTTTTACCCTATTCTGCATGGGGTAACCTGACATTATAACCCTTTCCGTTTTTTGTAGAGAAAAACGGGTACATAAAATGCATCAAAATGACTTAATCTGTTGGTAGATAGAAACCAAGCAGAAGAAACAAGAAAAGCGATTCTGCACTTTTTTTTCGCTTAAATAGAACATATTTTATTACCTGCCATATTCCGAAGTATATTGCATATTGAAAAGTCTCAGCGGAATATAAATGGGAGCAGGGATTATTACGAGCAACAAAACCAGCATGACACGACACATTCTCAAGTTGCACATAACTTTTTTTTCTCTCCCTCTTCTCTCCTCTCTCTCTCTTTCTCTCGTCATCTTCAGTTTCACACGACTGTATACCGCTCACTGCGGCTGTGAAACAATTTTAAAGATGCCGTACCTACATGATTGACTCAACAGCTTCTTTTAATGATTATCATCGGCATTAAAATGTTATGTAGATCCGAGCTAAAGATATGACTCACTAGATGCCAAGCTCAGTCCACTTTTGACGATAAATCTCATCATTTTACCTGATTTAGTATTACATCGTGAGCACAGAATTGAGGAAAGCGGAAAATGTGTTGTAGTAAAGGGAGAATGCAATGTCCCTCTTTTTCGTGCTACTTTGCTTTTCCCCCAAAAGCAGTATCTTTCCCTTTGTTGTTTAGCTCCTCGTCCATTTTAGGGTGAACGCCAAGGGAAACTTAATGATCAGCGATAAACTATCAGAGAGGAGGAAACAGAGAAGTGCTACTATAAAGGCCTGCCTGCGGTAAACGGACGGGGAGAAATGCTTTTAAATCCCGTTGGAAAATGATTCTCACTTTTTATTATTGCTACCATAACCTCGGCGTTTGAGCACCTGTGGCATTCCATGAAAAGGAAATAACACATTTAATTTATTTCTTTTCACTTCTCTCCCAACTTCTTCCTGATACGGTCGGTTGATGCAAATGTATGAAATGCTTTTGTTGCTATTACAGCTTTCAAAATCAAGGGAGGCGTTATCACAACTTTTTATTGCTTCATCTCCGTAAATATATTGACGGTTAAATACAGCCTCTTTTGAGGTTACGTTCTACTGGTGTTACGGCGAAATGTTTAATTTAGAAATATTCACACGATAATGCTCAAGAATGTTATAACATATACGTTTCCAATTTTCCGAATCTGAAAACAGTGTCTCTGTATCAAAATATTTTCACTTGATAGTGTACACAGTAATCCAAACCCCCCAACACGGTATACATACAGATTCACATATGTGCCGTTGAATTTTACGTTGATGGATCATCATCGTTCCCTTCGTTTCATCATTTTACTCTTACACTTTTCCACTAGTGTCCTCCCTTAAAACTGCTGGTTTATTTCCCATTTCGTTGCACCGTGTAGCTCGTATATTTATGCCTAACACATTTTGTACCTCATGTGTTTTTGTAACACTCTGTCCTCAAACTGCTTCCATCTCCACTCCATCACTGTTGAAATTACAAACTTCTTGTTATTTTAGTGCAAATAAGCGCTCATTTCGTTTTTTACTGCTAATAGGCTAAAACACCTTGAAAATTTTACGTGCAGTTTTATGTGCATTTGCACGGCAAAAAAACTTTTCCTAAGGAGAATCCCAAATACGTTGTTGTGCCACATACATAAATGACTAATACCTGCAGCAGCGCAAGTTGATATCGCCTTATACAGAATATACAAATACAGTATCCACTTCTCTATTTCCCCTATAAATACACTTATTGCATGCCATGTATGTTTGCCCTTTCAGATAAAATGCATCTGCCGTTTTGTTCTGGTTCAACGATTTTTTCGTTTATATTGTACAGCTTACTTGACAATCGCTTCTTTTTACGCTTACAACAACCAATTTGTTTGCAGATTGAAAGTTGTAGGAAAACTCGTCGTATGCCTTTCAACATCGCTTGGCAGATACACACATCTACAATCATCATCCATCCATACGCTTGAAAAGTTATCGTCACCAGTCACCACCGACCAACCAAAAGGAATAATACTGTGTTGCGTTTTTCCTTCCCGTATTATTTGTAACGCTGCTGTTGTAAACCTATTTTGTGCTTTCGGTCGTAAATCTGTTTTAAACACTTTTTTATCCATGCCGTTTTATTGCACACAATATAATACAATCACTTATTACTTTCTAATAGGTGCATATGTATATGATGATGATGATGCACAGTGTAAAGTAGCATGCCTTCGTATATCATCATGATCATCATTTTTCTAGCAATAATACTTAGTACTATCACGCGCATTTATTACGATAGACTGTGCACTTTACACTTTACACAGGGACGCACATACGCTGTAAAAATTTTGCAAATAAGATATTGAATACATAAAAATAATTCATTTCATGTTAGTCAGCGTTGCTGCTGCTCCTGGTTTAAGAAGTGAATGGCTAACGATGAATGAGATGAGAACTGCCGTAAAAGTTAACAATCGTGTATGTTCATTTGTTCACACAGAGAATGCAACATTGGAAAGTATAATAATGATTGCTTTGTACGTACGTTGTTGTAGATGAATAATACAGCAACAATAAAGCAAAGCAAAATCCTGTTGTACTGTGCGTGTGTGTGTGTACATACAAGTGTGATATTCAGCAGCGGCAGTACCAGTAGCGTCAACGGCAGCCAGTTGTAGTAATAATTATATATCGCGCAAAAAATTATGATTGTTAATGATTCGTGGTGGTGACGAGGATGAAAGCATAAATGTTATGCTGTTAAAACTGCTTAAAAATTGAAACCTTGATGAAATGAGGATGGTCATGTAACTGGTTTGATGATGATACTGACGATGTGGTATTAAAAAGTGGTAATAGAGCAGAAACAGTAAAATAATATGCGATAACCTAACGACTAAACAATATTTTCTGGTTATAACATTTTAAAAAACTCATTAACTATTGCTGTGATGCTTTTTTACGATCAAGAAAATAGTGTGACGAAAGCAAAAGAGCAGGAGAGCTTCATCATCATCAGCGTCAGCAGCAAATCGTTATATACAAACTGACAGATTTTTCCTTGTAAAATACAGAATAATGATTTTAAATACGTGGGAGAGCCATCATTGAAGTATTTATTAGGATGTGCTTACATATTTAGTTGCGCCTTGTTGGGGAAAATGAAAAGTTGGCAAGATTGATTGTGGCATAAAATCTGAAGATTATATTTATGAATTACGACGACGACGATGATGATGATGCCACCGCCGCAATGTCGGTGTGATTAAATATAAAACGGCATAAAGTAAAATCGATTGCCATTGATGAGGTCTCTACAACAGATTTGTTACCAAGTTTGAACAAACGAGCAAACAGGAACAATAGCCATTTATTTCGCCATAAAATAATAAATAAAATTATAAATCTGTTTTGTATGAACAAAAAAAGATTGAGAACAATTTATTATAAAATACATATTCCAAACAATACTTTCGGCAAAACTTTTAAAAAGATTGAACGAGAGGTATATAACAACCTGCCATTGCCATCATGGTGGCATACACAAAATACAACGAAAACGTTTGCTTGAGAGAACACAAACTCACTTCCCTATTGTACCTGACGCTTCTGACGTGGCATTTGATTTAATGATGCCGAACATTGCAACCTGTATTAAAGTGCGGCGAATATTACTACACACACTGGTAAATAAATTTTTCAAAACAATTTATTGTTAATATTTTATAACTGTGACAAGGTAAGGTATAAAATGATGAAATGAAAATAATAAAAGTGAGGGCAACATGAACTGAGAGAGAGAGAGAGAGAGAGAGTATGATTTATATTCGCCGAACATTAAAAATGCGACATGTCCTCGACAACAGAATAGGAGAGTTAATGGTTTGTAATAAAACACATGTACTTGTATTTTAAATCCGACAATGAAACTTGGTTGTATTAACTAACTGCAGTAACAAATTAAAATTGTAGAAAAAAGTAACAATGCACAAGAAGGCTGCAGTAGAAACAACAAATTAGGCATCAAAACCCAAATAGAATACTCTATGTGGACTTCAACTAACTCGTGAATACGTGGGCATGTTTATCGTGCGTGCCTGTAAAGATCATTCAAAGAGTTGTCGTGGTCCTGATCTCTGATCAATTAACGCAGGCACGTACGGTTTTACAAACAGCTAAATCATACTCGTCTTTTATGATAATTGATTACTAACATCAAAGTTGTAATCAAGCTTAATTTATTCTAGAAGCGAGTAAAATGAGGAATTTGAAAAATTCTGAACGGAATGGGAATTGATAATTCATTTTTTTAAATTCAACATTTAACACAATAAACATTACTAATTACTACAACAGGTGGTCCCTATGCTAGTTTTGAAATGAATGAAACATTATTTTTTATGTGAAGAAAGTACTTTTTTAACACCTCTTGTTTTAAGGAGGAAATATTCTTACCTTAAAGTGAAATCCAAATTTAGAATTGTTATACAAATATGGAATCATTCCAACTTTTGCCATGATTGGTACACAAATTCACACTAATGATATGTATCACTTGTACGATTTCGTTAATCTTCTCCAATGAAACTTGTATTTTTTTTCATTTGATCATCGCCACCCACCATCATCGTCTTTCTTCCGTCATGTTGGAACGACTACTGCAAAGATGAATTATTTGAGCAGCTTGTTTCGTTATGAAAGATGATGATGATGTTGTGAGGATGCGAACGTACCACAGAGAACTGAGAACATTTTCCAGATAAGCACAATAATTTTGTAGAAAGTTTGAAAAACCGAGAAGTAGGGGCCACCAATTACCAAGCAGGGCTTATCGAGGATACTTGAGCCAGCCTTTCTCCCATTCACACAGGAGTAGTTTACCACACCTTCGACGTCTTCTTTACATGTACGCTGGCAATAGGCAAGAATATGGGAGTGTGTGGAAAGCATTTGCTAACTTTGTTGCTTATTTAACAAAATACACAACACAGCAATATTTACAGTTAGGTATACGTATACACTTTATGCGACGTTGCTGAACATGTCGTCCCAGCAGAGATCTCATGCATCATTACCACGGAATAGGTCACCTTCAAACAAGGATGAATTCCCCTGCAAACTCTTTTTCTATCTAGTAATACGACATCTTCCATTGCATGGAAATGGAATTGTCGTTTATTTCTGTATTCCACCATGACACTTTCCGACTTTAGGGAACACTAGCAAACAATATGGAGCTATTTCAATAATGGCGCACCTTTTCCCCTTTGTGGTGACAATTTTTTTAATGCAAATGCCAGAAAAACCGCGACGAGCCCGAGTCCAACTTGTCCTTGACTATTTATTTACGACGACGGGATGTGTGACCGCTTCTGATATAAAATCACTACTGAAAAAAGTTTAAATGCCCACCGAGCCTGATGCACCTGTTATTTCGTTTTTATACCATGAACTACCTCAACAAGAAAAAAAGACCACGTCAGCATCACATACAGTCAACATACAACGATAAATATTTTCATTTTGATACAATATAGTCGGTATAGCTAAAATAATCACTTATAGCATCATCGTATCATCCGTACAATATATATTTCACCTGTCTACATGTTTTTTAAGAATTCAACGACCTTTACCTCTGAAAAACAACAATTTTTTTCTTCAAAACAATGTAGCTCGTAATGTATTCCGTTTTATGAGAGCATCTTAACAATATTAAAAGTAAAAAGTGTCTGCGTTTACTGGTAGTCCAACTATTACACCTTGTCTACTTACTACGCAGTAAACCGAATGAGTACATATATTAAGATGATGCGTGAAGATCCCAGACAGTAAGCCAGACCCAGACTAGACACTCGATCAAATAAGCGTGTACACGTCTGCACTTTTGTCTGACTTGATTCAACAATGTGTGTGTGTGTGCGGAGCTACATACATTATCTGCCACAGAAAAGGACGACGGCGGAGTGAGAGAGGGTTGATTTTCGATGCTTCAATAATGGAACATTTTATAATGGTGCAGTACAGGATTAAAAAAGGACATTCACACACTTTACATTAGGCGGTATATCAAAATGATATCAAACCATCGCCAGACATACTACATTCCACATAAGAGCATAATTACGTTGTTTTTCTCCAAGTTTAATAGACGGGCATTGCATTGTTGCTGTGGGGTAGGTACACAGACCAGACTGTTGAAGACAGACACACGGAGAAGTACGTATTATTTTCTAAGATCAATGCACCGACAACCTTCTCCTCATATTGTTTTTCTCGATTTTTCTTTTCCCCCAAAAACTGTTTGATAAAATGTATACAGCTAAACTTTACTGCGCAGTTTGTTCAAATGTACAATTCCAGATTGATTCTCTGTTGCCACTCTGCTTTATTCTTAGCTCTCGTTCCCTACCACAATAAAAAATTAAGTGACTGTTGCGTTAGGGGCTTGGGGGATTATTGTTTTTCTCAATGTATTGCTGGGTGACTTATAAAGTCAGGGTTTTCCCTGCCTTTTTACAGATAAATTACATGTAATTCCTCGAATTTCCACCCTCTGATGCTCCCCTCCCATTCATTTAATGTTAGAGTGAAACATTGTTGCAGTTCTAAGATCATCACGACATGTACGTATGTATTTATAATAATGGTATATCCGATACGCATATAAATTCTGAAACATTGTATATCTGCAACACATGGAGTAGATAGCAGATACGAAGGTGAGATAATGGTCCTTGACTGTACATGAATCCTCCGACAGACACGCAAGTATCAAAGGCAAATCTTTGTTTCGCCTCCCTTGGCATTCATTGGCTACTGCTGCCAGTGCTACCGCTTTACTATTCTTGCGTAGGTATATTCCAATAACTTGTTTCATTTTACCGTAACACAAAATAAGAGCTTTTTATATGGCAAATGTATTGATATTTTGTTCATTTTACTCTAGTGTAAGCCGCATGTTTGCTCTAAGCTAGGGAGTAGTATCCTTTGGCTTCGCCAAGCTGAACTTTCTACCGTGTGTAGTTTATCTTTGTAAAAGTGTGAATTTTCTTTCTCAATATCCGTTTTCTATTCTGCTTTCTTTTCGCTAATAATGACAGGGTTGCAAGGAGCAGAGACAATGTCGGCTATTGATGAAATGAAAGAATCGGTGAAAGCGCTCATGGAAATGTTTCGACTTCCTTCCGATACAGACTTTCTCATTTACCGGATTCTGAAGGACTACCGGGGGGATTTTAAGCAGGCCTCTGCCAAGATTCTGGAAGGTAAGCTGTTTTAATTTTTTTTTACATCTTTCCACTTCAGCATTTCCGCTTCATAAATTCCTGTGACGGAATAGCGTGACAGGCTCAGATAGCTTACAGTTGCGATTGCCCTGCAAAAGTTTGCAATGTTCATTTGTTAGAGCGAATCATCTCTAAATTTTTCACCGTTTTCTCCCTTTCCCTCTCCATAGCCCAATACGAACTAAGATCTTGGGAGCTACTCCGCGAAGCTGCTCGTGGTGTTTACCCCTACTACCCAGCGGCTTCTGCAGCAGCCCCATCGGCGTATTACTACCAGTCTGTAACGGGTGGCAGTGGGGGTCCTGGCAGTGGGACCCTTCTGGATCTGTACAACTCTTCCTCCAATCATAGAACCATTGCGGTATGAAGCCACTCGATTTAAATCGAATTTATTTAAGTAAAATGGGCAGTTTTATTACCTACTTTTACCTGATAAGGCCTACTAAATACACTCTCTTTTTGTTCTGGTTTTTTTTCTTCTATACTTTTTGTAAATACGTTTTATAGTCGTTTCTCTATATGTAACATACCTATTGCCAACCAATTTATATACATTTATTCTTCATTCGACTATTTTCTTCTGCTGCTACTATATTTCTGGTAAATAATAATATCATCGTCAGCACCTTGATAAAAGTTTAAAAAAATATTCACCTTTATACAGTCGTAAGTTAATGTTAAACATACACACCGAATATACATTATAGATTTGGGTACTTGTACCAGTACTGTTTTGGTCAGTTGCGATTGTAAACCCATTTCCGGTTTACAATACTTGCTTGCATAGTTGCATAATATACAATTATACACCGCACTTCATAGTTCGCTATAATTTATATTACTAATAATTACGTTGTAAATGGTCTTCATCTGTTTAATCTGTATCATTTTTTTGTACTTGTTGAACTCTTGAAAGTGTACATATCTTGCTCAGCAGGGAACATACTATTGAATGGGGCAATCAATCATTATATTTGCAAAAGGAAAAAAATCCGCTATTCTTTTTTTGTTGTTTGGTGTTGTTTTTTGTTGTCTGTATATATGATAGGGGCTAGGGCTATCAACGTTTTACTAGGATAATAAATGTAAATACAAGTTAACATATACACAGCTCTAAACATAATAAAATGTTGTAAATTTTAATGAAAATGGTTTTAATATTGATGGTGAATGGTATTACTGTATAATATACGGAATATTTAATTGATAAGTGTGTAACAGGATAATCACTGATTCATCTAATTATATACACAACGAAACGTATTATATATATTGATTCATCACTGACTGTTGAATGGATGACCCGATTTTGTTTTTGTAGACAATGGGCAAGGTTCAAGTTACCCCTGTAGTGCCAGCTCTTGAAGATAACGCTGCAGCGTAGCAGCTGCAGTTACGAAAACGCATGCTACTTTTTAGATACAGCCACCGATGCAGCTTCTTGATAATACCCGTCTTAATTATCGTAAATGTCCTAATAATATCTTCGATACATATTTTTCGTTCAATGCAAGTGGAAACAGTCACAGTCAGAGTTAGTAGTCAGTAGGATTTTAATCATAACTACGTACGTATTCACTAAATGACTTGTACACCATCGTATATAAATTAACAAATTAAAAATATTGCAGTAAGAAGTAACAGTTAACTGCTGCTAGCTGCTCATTTTTTTAAACCCTCCTTGTACATAGATAATTAATTACCTATTGCACTTGAGAAAGCTTAATTAACTCTCCACTCCGACTTTCCGTTATTTTGCATTGTACCTTGTACCGTTCTTGTAAGAGATTCGTAGAGAGAAAAAAATATTTAAAACTATAAGCTACTTCACAACTATCAAAAGTATATAAATGTCAGCATATATATCAGCCAGCACATGTTTATCCCACTTTTAATAAATTCAGGAATAAACTATGCATTCTTAAATATTTAGGCATGTCGTTTTCTAATTATGGGGAGGATTGTGCCATTAGGATTATGCAACCGTATTCATTAAGGTTTCTTATGTCAAGAGGTAGGAAACAACTAGATATCTTTACGTTTATAATACCCATGCATAGGCAAACTCGGGTCGATAAAAATAGCTGTGTACACTAATTGTTGGCGATAATGTTAATACACAAGCACTGGGATGCCACCATCATCACTCTAACCATGAATAGATGTAACAAAATTTGTGCTAGGTCATATACCAGAGTAATTTTGAACTTTTGATGTAAAATTTTGTAGGAAAATGCAGAAAAGCACCACATGTCGATGATTGACGAAGCATTTGGTAAAGTGGTGTAGTAATTTACAATTAGTACTAATTAATCACTTGAATAAATGTATGGAGATAATTTAATGGCATTTATCAAAAATATTCCGATCCCGAATAATGATACATTTGTGCATTTTACAGTAGGTATATAAAAAAGAGTGGCGTGATACACGGTGAAACGGGCTGTCGTCTCAGAAATTGTAAATGACGTGTTATTGCATTCAACTGACCAGAGGTTATCGAATAGTCATTGCATATACATACATTACGTTTACGTTTTATGAATGAAAGTATAGCTTTACATTTTTTGTTTCTGGTTTGGGTGCATCACACTTACACCGTCGTCGTGCTCCAAACGCAGAAGAAACTGTTTGCACGAACATGATATAAATGCTACACCCGGTAGCAATTTTACTATTTACTGCCTAACTAAACTTACATTTCTCAGATAATCATCTTATGTAAAACTTATGTGATTTCCTCCCAAAAGATTAATGCTTATAGATAGGTAGATGCATATAAAATACCCAAACTCTGTTAGTATTCTAATGAGAATGTCTAAAAGTACATTTAATTGCATGCTGTATAGACGATATAGGTAAGGTAGGCGTAGGGTTTAAGCAAAGCCGTGTAGAATGTAGAAGAATATTTTTAAGCGTGTGGAAAATTGCAGCGACGGAATCGATCTGTTTCGTAGGAGCGTGTGTGTGTGTGTGTCGGGTTTTTGAAAGTTGATCAAAGACAGACAGCTAACGTGCATAATTGAATTGGATAAGTATTTTGAAAGTTACCACAGATGTTGGCTGCTGCAGCAGAGCTCAAAATAAGCTGTCAATGATACCAGAAAGCAGCACATTGTTTGTTACACGTCAGTTGTTCATGATGATGGGGTAAAAGTGTTGGGACTACATCAAAGTAGACATTTTTTAACCCGTTTGAAAACTGTTCTGCTGCAGCTGAGGTTGGTTACATATTCCTTGGGATTTTCGAAAATGAGACTGATGTGATTGTGAGTTAAGAAAGAAAATGAAAGACTTGCATGATTTGCTTAGAGATGATATATTAAGCCAGTCAAAATATATATTAATTATAAACAGAAAAATAGATCTTTTATTGCATAAGGTATATTATTATACGTTATATATATATACCTTCTGCTCTCAATGTATCTTGTGCACACGGTGTACATCTATATAAGGTCATACATAATATATCTACTGTAGTTGTGAGTTGCGAGGAATACAATTTTTGAAGTGGGTAGGTCGTATGGAGTAAATTTATCGTGTACACCCGACACGGTCTTACTGGCTGTCTAATTATAGGAGTACCCTTTTAACACCTCAATTAGTGATGTAAAGTTGTTAGCCATACGTTTATTTGTTTTGCTAGGACTAGGACTAGAGTAAGTAGACACTTGATGTTTTAGAGTTTCTTTTCTATGTACACTTTTAATCTGAAGAGCTCTAGGTAATAATCATCATATTGTATAGATAGTAAAGATGAAATATAATATTTTACAAATAATAATAATTATCTTAAAAGCAGTTTCTGCTTCAGATCTTTTTTGTGTCAGTAAAAATAAGTTATATGAGAAACAAATACTAAATAGTTGTACACACATTTATTTTATTGTTTTATGGTAATCATTTTTGTTCTACAACATAAATTGCCGCATATATGTGTAATTTTTAGTGTAACACTGCTATATTGTCCCTTTTAATAGTCCAAATGAACCCCAAAACTTATTGTAGCAGGTTTGGGAGACAAAACCAGTAGATGTTGATGGTGGCTAGTATTTTGCGTAAGCTGTTCAACGTTTTAAGCTATTAAATATTAATATTGTAAATATAGAATCAATCATCACTTGTTAAACTGGACTTCATATTCAATTTTATTAGAAAGTTACTGTTTTTTGTATACTACTTACAAAGAAGTTTTAATCTCAACATTATATACACTTTTAATTTGTTAGCTAAAATACAAATTTGTTATGTCTCTGTATACTGTTTCTTTATAATTACCTAATAATCATGATTTCACGAAGGATGGAATAAAGTAGACAAATTTAGTAAAATAAAGTGACATTTTAAACTTCTGCAGTCATAATATATGCACGGAATAAATAAATAAAGAAATTTAACAAAAAAACTAAGTGTTTTCTTTTCTTTTATTTTTCATGTTGCATCCTGCCCCATTCCTAAATACGGAGTGAAACGTCATATACCTACATGGTTTGCTGTTTATGAACAGCTCACGCTACGAAATAAATTGTTATTATCAAGTGCCTTCGTGTCATTTCCATAATCTTCTCCGCTCATGTGTACACTTGTGACATGCTCATTATCATAAAATCACTTTGCGTCTTTTTTGTCTTGTTCGAGTGTCCATGAAGAACAACTAAAAGCTTTTTTATGGCTTCACATTGTCATCATCATGATCATCATCAAAATTAGCACCACTACTCTCTTTACTATCACATGCATCATCATCATCTCTTTAATAAAACCAGCAACTCTCTTCTTCTCCTTCATCCAAGGGCAATGTGATACAACAACGTCGACGACACGGGAGGATCAACAAAAACTAAAAATTTCGAAGGACTGTGCTGACAGACGTAAACACAGAGTTTTACAGCAGCAGAGGTATTAAGCATTGTTTTGAATGTCATTTTACAGTAATTCCCTTCAAATCTTCTTCCTTGCTACTACATCGGAAAACAACACACGTGTGTTGTATCTGTATCTTTTTTGACAATGGAAACGTTAATGAGCAAATGCTGCACACATCAGCAGTATAGTATGTGTATGTGATGTACCACATACAATTTTATTGGCTTTTAGTTACAGCCCCATATATAGTTCCATTATAATTACTAGTAAAATGTAATATTTTATCCCTGAGTTGTGTAGTATATATGCATCGTTGTTATCATCCTCTTGCATCCATTTTGAACTCAACATACAAATGTGTACACAGACAAACATATATAATTAGCGGAAAAACGTTAAATATTTTAAAACTGAGTCTCCTCCTCCCACCACTATTTTACGACGACAGTTTTTAAAAATTCTCTACGCGTCCCTCGAACGTGTTCCTGTCTGTGTCATTATCTTTTACTATGTTCATTTTATACTTCTGCGTACAAAAGGTATTTTTTGTTTCGTTTAACTGCTCTCTGATGACGACGATGATGATGACTACACACACACTAATATTAGGAAACAACCAAACTCGTAAAAAGTATACATTTACACACACACATATGCATGCAACATTCAACCTACAAAAAGCAATAAGCCCATTTCAATTTCCATTCACTTTTCCCCCACTTTTAAACAATGTCATTACATTTTTTGCACTCGGGAACAAAGTACACGGTTTTACATTTTGAAACTGCGATGGTATACGTCCGAAATGATTTGTGTGTAGTAGTAATAATAAAATGTCTTAAAAGGTACCTTTCCCCGCATATTGTATAGTTATACACCACACAGCTCATTATGAACCGTCATTTTTTTCTGAAAGAGCACTTAAACTGAAATAATAAAGTTTGAGGTAAAATTTTGCATGGTTCCATTGTTAGATAGAATGTTCTCAATTTTTCGTCATGTACGACGAATATGTGGATGTTGTATCATAACGTGCAAATGTGAATGTGAAATTATTAAAAATTATTTTTTCGTTTTATTTATTTTACTGTAAAATATTCACATAAACTGGCACGTACATTTGGTGATTTATACGTAAATCTCATCCGTACATGCATTATCGTTAGTACATTATACCTGTAAGCATACCTATTTTAAAAATTTGCAATAATTATCATAAAGTATGGTGATACTGTAATGCCGACACCACCCTTCTCTAATTTTCTCTCTCAAAAGCTGACAGCGGTGGAAATGGTGAATATAGGGAGGCGAACAGCGACACACACTCACGTCATATCATAAACTCGTGTTGTACTCCAGATCTCCCATAACTATTTAATGTGCGTGTGTGTACTTGACTTGATCATGCAGATGAGGATGCTGCTGCTGCCGCTGCTGAGGAATGAGATGTAGAGAGATAATGGAAATGAAAAAGTGAGGAGAAACACAACTGACGGAAGAATGGAATGTTTTTAGTAACCTGTGTGTGTGTGTGTACTGGTTGCGATATTGTATCTCTTGCTTGCATTCAATGTTGGAGGATGCGCATCTGATGACGTTGTTTGGCTGCTGTGACCGCTTTGCCACGCCACACACAGTGTACTATTGGGCTGGCATTCCATCCCTTAGCCTGGCCCTTGGCAATAATGCTTACATTATTAATCTTACACACCACAACCCTACATGGTGATATGCCACTTACTCAAATACTTAGTTATTATGTTATGTCCTCCTCACCTCTCTCTCTCTTTCTCATCTCTTCTTCTCGTTTTGTTTACGGTGCTCACCTTAATAAAAAACGAAAATTATCACCGCTGTACCGTAACTGTAACCAACCAAAGTTGTTTCTTCACTCATTTGACGGTACATAAAAGTACAACAATGAACCGATGAACATGTTGCACTCACACTCAACAATGAAAAGAGATAGAAAAGTCAGGCAAAACTATGTATTTTTTCTTGTGTGTGTGTAAAACCTGTGTCCTGCCTGTGATATTAAAGATAACGATTTTACGTGGGTAGAGAGTGGGTATGATCTCTTCGTGTGCTCCGCGCTGCCGCTGCTGTTATAAAGGTTGCACTGCTGCTCAGGCAGAAATAAATAGGGTATGTATAGGTATAGGAAACATATCCTCCGACAAGACAAAAATTATTTAGAAAAACGAGTATAAGTTTTTATGAACCTTTATGAATATTACTAGCCTCAAAAAAGTAGTTAAAACAGAAAATGAGAGGGAGAAAGAGACCTTTCAGAATTTTAAATGCGTGTGTGTAGTAGTGTGCTTCTGTCAGGTAGATTGTACATAACCGTTCATAATGTATGTAGGAACAATGATGAGAGAAATAATAGAATGTATGTATTAAAACCATTTAACTACCAATGTTTTTTCTTACACATTATATTTCTACAATTTACACAAAAGGACGCGGTGATTTATGGCTGGCTGTTAAAAGAAGTTTAAAAGGGATCATTATTGTAAAGCATGTTTGAGAATGTGTTTGCAGGAGTGTTGTATGAATATCGGTAAATGAAATTGTGTGCGTCCAGGGTATATAGTTTCGTTGAGGGTTTTTTTTTCTTTTAAGGACTACAACACCGCTGCGAAACAGGGGAACTCATATACACATCCAATCAGCAGACTTTTATGTCCCATAACCGATACATGAAGGATTTTGCAAATGAAAGCGCCAAAAACTGCTACTTATATCGCTAAAGAGAGTTTTGCTTATACTTAAATCGCATAAAATACCCATATTAACTTCTTTTCGTTCTCACACGAGTAATTTAAAAAAAAAAAGATGGGATTCAGCTCAACTGTTCTGAAGGTTTTGAGATGAAGAAATATTTTACGGGATAATTTTTTAAGGTTCATGTAGGTATTGTGTGTTATCATCATCAAAATTGTATACATTTTATGGATGTTATGTGTCTATATTATTATATACGATATATACTCGGTGTTACAGCGTTTCTCTACACGCTCTACGCACACATACAAAATACAAACCAAGTGGTATTAACTTTAAAGAAAAGGTACTAGAGGGCTTTAATGGGAGGGAGCATCTGCAAAAATACATTTATGAGTTTATGTGTTTAGCATTTTAAAATGTTGCCCGCATTAGAGAAACAGAGCAAAGAAAACTTTCCAGTTGGCTCGTATAATATATTATTCATTTTTTCTAAAGTTATAAAATTTAGTAACGCTGTTAATAATAATAAGTTTGACTAGTAATACGGAGTACATGTGCACCAAAGAAATAATAAAAGTGCTAGATGCGCATGAAAAAAGTGTCGCCAGTACAGTCGTTTATGATGATTTAGCGGCTATGGAATAAGAATAAACAATCTCAATTGCTCAAATACAAAGTTGCATAATTAGTAGAGACAGCAAAAGACAGTAAATGGTCAGAACAACACAAAACGCAAAGATTTTTTTCAGTACCAGCGATAACTATCAGTGAATTTGCTTGTTCGACGAAATGGAACGATATGAATAATCAAAGCGAGAAATAAAAAAGTTGTAAAGAAATTAAATTTGATTATTCATACCGTTTTGTGTTTAGATAATGCATTTTGTTCATTCCATTCTTTCAATGAAGTGATATAATATTTAGAGCTTTTTCTGGTTGTTCACATTACCCCAGAACGTCAAGCAGAAGTGAAAGCCGCTATCTCTTCTACCCCAGAAGTAGATTGAGAAAGAAAACTACCACAGATAGGCATAGGCAGGATACATTCTGTACTTTTGAAACTTTCGAGACCCCTTTTTGCTGAACTCTTGGCGAATGATGAAATTAAGTTTTTTATTGTTTCATCAGACAGTCATGTCCATGTCATCCTGCTGAAATGAATCGAGTCATTCGGGTCATAAACATGTTATTACTTTCATCATCAATTTTCACCATTTACTATAAATTTGAAATGAGCAGAAGTTGGAAGTAGTGCTCGTGTACCGTTACCCGATAAAACAGTGAGACACCATATGTTGCACAGCAGTAATAATAATAGACTCAAGCGCCCCACAAGTTTTCAGTGATGGAGGTATGAAGGTGTTTAAACTAATTACATACTTATATTACAAACATACGCTGGTGTCTGCTGCCGCTATATCCGGTATAGGTGTTGCTGCATGGAACCTCTACGTGTAAGTAAAAAGGGTAATATACGTGACATCATCACTGACAACAATAATCCCACAGTAGTTGAACTGGACAACAGAACAGACAAACGATATTGGAACATTATTGTGTGGGTCGATTGTATACGTATATAGAAATGCTGGCGGAACCAAACCTATGATGTGGAGACTCAGAAACAACTGCCACGTAGATTCATCCCCAGATCACCTTTTTATTACAAAAACCTGAGCAGTAAAATAAGAAGTAGTTTGGAAAAACAATGACTTTGCCTGGATTTTACGGGATTATATGACCCAACTGTAAAAACTTTGTGGTAGGTTGTTACTCTCATGATGATATTACCAACGGGGTGTGTGCGCGTTCGATGAGACTGTAATGCCTTTCCTTCCGCTTCCGACAAACGAGAAATGGAGCTCTGCGAACGATATTGCTATTGTAATCCTAAAATCCAAAGAGAATGGTTGTATTGGGTCAGGTCACTGGAATGTCTGCACCGGAAAGGCAGAAAAGGCTGTTGGTTTCATCCCAAAATATACAATACTTCATTTTATGCCCTTTTTTACTCTTTCCCCACCAGTATTGCCCGTTTAAGATACAACTATTCGAGGATAATAAAATGAGTAAAAGTTATGAGCACGCTTTGGTTGATGCTGTGCCAGTACATTTTCCACCCGTCACCAGCAGAATAATAATAATATACTCCTTTAATGGATTTAGGATGATCCTTTGTTGCCTTCTTCAATTATGATTTTGCCAATATTACCACCACGTCGGGCTGCGCTATGCCGTCCTCTTCTTCGTTTTGTTCGCCACCAGAGAGAATAAACAACATGTTGAATGAAAATGATAAAACATTTTAACGATGATGATAAAATACTCTACCAAGGGAGATGGCTCATCCCTTTGTTCATGTCATTTTCTCTCTCTTTCGCCATTTTCTTCAACAACTCATCTAAACCGAGAGGCCGAGTTCGTTTCACTTCCTTTCATCCCTGTCCTTTCTTAAATTACGGAGTTCTCCAGCTCTATCTAATACAACTACTACCGTATTCTGGGAAGATGATGTGACTGTTGTGTGTGTGTGTGTGTGTGTGTGTACGCAGAGCCAAGGGCCAATGACTGAACGTGAATGTAAGTAGGTATACATGTTTCACTTTTCCACATCGTTACCACTCTTCAAGTGTATGAACATTTTGGGAGGACATAAAAAGTTTTTGTATACACATTTATATGTTAGTGAATGACGCGAATAGTAAAGTAGTTTGCAAAAAGCAATAAACTGGAAGTAATGGGATATTGCAAAATTATATTCTCTGTTGCTGTTCCGTGTTGTTGTAGCACAGTCCAACTTGGTTTATTATATACAGAAAGAGAGAGAGAGAGTATATTATCTACATATATATTTCGAGCATCTTATGATGAGGTAATCGCTCTTGCTGCTGGCACTCTAATAAAAAATTTGATTTTCGGGTGTAGTGAGTCGAACCAGATAGATGCGTACAGCTTACAGGGACAACAAACGAAATGACAGGTCACATATGGACAGGACACTCTCATTTTAGCAACACTATGAGAAAAGCAATAGGGAAACGTATGTATATACACATAGTTCATATTCGTTTTAACCGTTTTAACACTCTCGTCTGTTAGCCAACCTTCTTTATTGAAAACAGTAAACTTTTTTCATAATATTATCATCACTTAAATATCAATGTTGTTCACTTACTTGGTTAAAACGAGCTATTTCAAATACAGCTATTTCTTTTTTTTATTGCTTTTCCATATATCCGCATCTTCACATTTACTATCTTTCTAGTATATACACAAACCATGTGATCGTTACGTTAAGTCATATTAATCATAAACGTGGGAGGGGTACACGCTATGGACGATGGCAAAAGCGACGTACTAAAGTGAGTGTGGATATTTAAAAGGGAAATGTTTCAAGGAGCAAAAGCGAAAACGTTTAAAAAGTAAAGTCATATAGCGTGCTGTTGACGACACCACTACTGCTTCATCCAGGGGAGTCAATTAACTTTGGGAACATCATAAAATGACAAAATGAAGCAAAAGTTTTTTCTTGAAACTTGCATGTATTTATATGCTGATGAATGAAAGGGGAAGTATTAAGATTAGATGCCTAGATGTAACCTTATTCCAACTCGTGTCGTCGTGCTGCTGTAAACTTTGAAGGTCCAAGCAGTCCCAAAGATCGTCACAATCACAATCATCTTCACGTCTACCCAAAGAGAATAAGTGCTTATTTTTAAGTCATTTGAGAGAGAGAGACGAAACATATTTCAAGCCTGTCTTATTCTTCTTCACGGGAGCATTTGCATTTCAATAGGAAAGGTATAAAAAAGTTTTAAATTTTATTGCAGCTGTGCCGATTGCGTTTCTCTCTGCTGTATATATTCATACTTTATGGTTAGTAGTGGTGCGTTGCATCAACATTTAGAATTTGGTAGAGTTAAGCAAAAGAGAGAAAAAAACCATAGGGTACCACACAAAAGCTATCGGGGTTGTGTTCGCCTTTATAACGCAAACACAAACAGCTTTTTACTCTCTCTCTCTCCCCGGGCACTATTCACCTTCACATCATGTGATTATCAGCAGCAGCAGCGGCACAGTTTTAGTAACGATATTATTGGTCAACTTTAATTGAAAATGAGGATTTATGGTTACGACAACATAAAAACGATGCTATTATTTGTGTGTATGTGCGAGTTTTGAGATTGTGCCGCGGCGCTGTGACTAGGTGCATAATATAGATTTGTGTGTGACTCCCTATTATATATATTATAAGACGATATTCTGGTGTAGATTTTTATATATTGTTGGTCGGATCACAAAAATGGCAAATGGGCATATTCGCAAATAATAAGATAGATTGAATGGGATTTTTAATGCCTGATTTGATACCTTCTTTCGATTATATTCGCCTCTCAGTCTCACTCTTCTTCTACCACACACACACGTACACTCACAGCTTCTCTAGAGAAATAAAAAAAATCAGGAAAGTTGGTTAGTTTTCCGTACTCTCCACCATGGCCATTTTCATTTGTGAGTACTTGCGAAGGAGCAAAAAAGTAGTTGAATTTGCAATAAAACCACAAACTACACTCTATACCTAATATTTTACTGGTAGTAATGAAATTTTCAGCACGCTATGACCATGTACATTTTACACTACATAGGTTACATACACTTTATTATGTTTCCCATTATTGTATTGGGTGATGCTCATTGATTTCCTAGTTGCTACCGCTGTGCTCTTTTGTGAAAAGAAGTGACACAACATATCTTTATGTGTGGGTATCTTTACTTACAAACAGCAACATAACATGTACGCTTGTTATCACTAGCGCCAGACGAAAATTAAACAGAGTCGGAATTTTAACTACTGGTAGAAAATCGAACTGTGTCGTAGTGTCATTTTTTTGTTGTACAACTTCACTTTTTTGCAAAAGTAAATACAGCAGAAAAATAACGTCTGTCAGTGCTCATGAACTTGAGAGCCGTGCATCCTCTAAAAATTTTCTCCGATGATGCTTGGCTACAACCTTGTACTTGTCTAATTTGCAATGAAGCAAAAAGACGCGGGTCCATAAAACGTGTGGAAAGAGGGGAGCATTTTATATTTTCTATTTCTACAGAAAGATGTAAAAAAATAAGTACATTTTTGTCTCTTTTTTGCAACTTGCAACATTTTCCTTTCATCCCCTCCCTTTTGTCTTTTTCCTCGCTTTTGTAATCTTGTTCTGGCGACTGGCGACAAAGTTAGAAGAAGAAATGTAGTAAACTTTGCTTGTTTCGGTCAGCCTTTGCTCGTGGAGTGAAGTAATGAATGTCGTCTTTATTGTGTACGTACTATTGAGGATCATGTCTGGCAGGGTGGAATAATGCTGGAATTGTGGAATATCTGTAATAAAGCCTCTTCTACTTTTCTCCTATTCGGCGTATTTTATGTTTGAACATTTTATGACTTTGTCTTTGTCTCAGTAAAGAGAACTTTCAGTTTCGTTGTGCACTCCCCTCTCGACCAATTCTTTCTTCTTCTTTTTTATCATTAATTTGTCTCGTTTTATCCAAGGTGGCCTTGTACCTTTATCCGTGGCGATAGTAAGCGTTTTAAATTTCATATTCCCCGTCTCCCTTGCTGTTTGTTTCTTCGTCAAGCAGAACGTTTCCTTCTTCCCTTTCGTAAAAGGTAGTAGTTTGAAACACAGGGTTGTGTTATATGCGATGCTGAATTTTTGTTACTGTATTGGTAAATCTAAAATTCTGATTTTCCTTGAATTGGTATATAATGTGGATGGTTTGGGATTTACATAGTTCCCAAATACCAATATTAATACAAAGATATATAGTATATTTATACATTCATCGCTATCGCTAGTCCGCACGTTGATGTTTATCAATGCACCTGCATTGCTATCTGATAAAATGCAATGGGAGCTCTGCTCTGTAGTAAATAATGTTGAGTTTATCAGTGTGTAAGTTTAGGATAACTACATATCTCAGTTCTCATTTATTAGGACAATGCAGTGATTAAATGCATTTTAAATATTGGACACGATGATGATAGTGAAATGGTGATACGGGAACGTGGCATCTAGTTTAAAAACCTTTTCACAGTGATTTTGTGTAGTCACTTTATTATTCATCATTTATGTAAGTATGAAATAATTAATTACTACACGCGTTGGTAGGTAGTTTATTGGAGGAAGAAACATGATATCGTATCGCAGATTTTTTCCATCTAGTGCCTAATTTTCATCTAAAATGACAAGCAATGTAAGCCCATCAATACCCGCATATATCATTAAATTTTCGCAGAGAACAGGAATAACCACTGCAATTACAGCAAACAACTACACACACGTTGCACACCGACATACGTTCTCTCTAATTCTCCGTCCTCGTTAGCCATATGCACTATTTTTCTTTCATACCGCTTGGGTGAGAGTCAAGGGCCATAAAATGTTCCAAGTTGCAACTTTCCAGCTCATAAAATATTTTCTTATCACTCAATGTTATCACAGTTGGTTACTCTGGAATTTTCAATTCAGCACAACTGCCACCGCTCTTTAAAAATGAATGCCATTGAGGCAATACAGCGTTGGGTGCCCAGACGGAAAAAGAAACTAAATCAAATCTAGAAACTCATAATGAAAAACACACTCAGCATGTATTCACGCGGTATTAAATGCAGTCAGTCAAAAAAAGCAGAAGACTTATTAATTTCTTTGTATTCACTCCAACGAACAACATTCTCTAAGGAGCTGCTTTTTCTTCTCGTGATATCTTCAGGCATGCATAATAATATCACCTTATTACCATTATTTATAACCATATTACAGCCGACACGTCTTAAACTGCCTTACACCTCATCATCACTTTACTCCCACTGGCACTTACTTTATCCATTCCGATCCGAACATTTTTTACCATCGTGAAACGAAACAGCACAGCTTGTGCATTTCTTACAATTTTCTTTTTTCCTTCTTCTGCACATATTATTTTACCGCGTCTTGCAATATCAGTGAATTTTTCCACTTTCATTGGCAAACATAAAAATGTTCCTCAAAAACCGTCGCTGAAGCAGTTGCGCCAAGGTCAATTAAATTGCAAGAAACAATTATCAAGCTGATGTGTCTAATAATGATATTTTATTGTGCATCGTTTCTTCTCTTCCTTCTCTACTACCGTGCATCAATCAAAGACCAGTAGTGGAGGGGAAGACGAGGAAAATAAAATGTCCGAGAACAAAAAATTCGTTTTATTACCAGTTTAAAAAAAAATTATTTGAAGCAGTAATGTTATCATATCACTTTATATAATCAGTAATCAGTGTATTGTAATTGCGTGCTTACTAAACTGTGTATTTGCCTGTATGTTCGAACTTGTTGACACACAACTCTATAAAATGAGGTGTAGACCTCCTCCTTCTTAAACTTTTACGAGTTGCATCTATAATGTAATCTTTACGTTTCTTCCACTCCAAAGCCACCCATACGCTTGTAAATACGTAAACGTAGCTGCCTTGGCATGCCAGCTACTAGTAAAGTAGTAATTTCAATTTACTACACCGCCATTCCATAAAAACATTGTATTTCAGTATTCTTCCTTTTAGTCATAATAATGCAACACAAATGGAGAAAATCCTGCCAGTCAAGCTTAGACCACCATAGCCAACCTGCCACTCAAAAAAGCACCACCCTTTACATCCTTATCGAAATTGACCTCCGCCTTAGAAAAACGTTTAATCTCGGTGAACATCTTTATGACTTTGATTGCCATTATTATTATTAGCATGAATGCACTCATGTGTGTGTGCAAGTACAAAACTTGGAAATTGCAGTTTTGGTGGCAACAAACGTACCCTACAGTTTCTTCTTCCTCTCGCCTTTTTCCTCACAAATAAATAATAGTAATAAGAAGGCATTAACTTTTGCCGTTTGAGAAGGTTCCGCTTGCATACTTTACTCACCGCTTTTATCACACTCAACGTGCAAAAAGCTAATGAACTAATAATAAATATAACATTCTCTCCGATTTTCTCTCTTGATGGTGATGTCGGTGTGTGCTTGCCTGACAGTTCGGCTTGCATTGTGTGTGGCATTCTAAAATGTTTTATATTTTGTGCATTTTTATACCGAGGGTATCACAGCAGGAATCTACAAGGTATTAAATGATATACATCATGTAAAACATGCCATATTACACTTTTTTATTGAACATATTATATGATGCTGGCGATGAACAATAATAATTTTTTGCACACACGTTTCTAAAATAACATGCTCTGTATGCACACATGTCAGAAGAAAACCACATTTTATTTCATGGTGTGAAATATATTTATATTTTGTTTGCTAATCTTCCCAGCAAATTACTGCATTTACCAGAATAAATTGCGCATGGGGTAACATGAACTGCATACTTTTTACCAAACACCGAACGCCGGCCTTCTTCATTTGGGCGGCGGCGGATGATTATTAACCTAGGTCTACGTGTGTTAAGATGACTACTAGCTGCCACCATTTTAAAGCTGTGCATGTTTTGCGAATTTACAAACGAAACTCAAATTTCTCTTTCTGTCATTTATTACCTTGCCTGCCTGCTGTTTCCAAAATTTCCAATTCAACTAAAACTAGTAAGATAAACTAGACTACGACTGCACACTGCACAGCATAGAAAAAACATTCCAAAAGAGCCCAGGAAAGAGAAACAGTAAGAATTGCATGTACACAGGCATTCACATATTACACCTTTTTAACTCTTCTGTATAACAGTGGAATAGGTAAGGAGTGTGTGCATGTGTGCATGTTGTAGGTTAAAGCTATTAAAAATACCAAGTGCTACAGAGA
Source organism: Callyntrura sp. NNG-2020 (assembly GCA_027744055.1). Lineage (NCBI taxonomy): Eukaryota > Metazoa > Arthropoda > Collembola > Entomobryomorpha > Paronellidae > Callyntrura > Callyntrura sp. NNG-2020. The sequence continues at coordinate 10,988 of JAHZNE010007618.1, read as the reverse complement.
ATTCTTCCATTCACGGTCTTCTACTTTTTTACAACTTCCAAAAAAGAGCCCCAAAATATCGACAACAGCAACAATAGTAGAGGAATGGTAGCTGAAATTGTGCATATGTATGTATGTCTGTGTAGTAAAAGAGCATTTTTCTACGGCATCATAAAAATCCAAAGCATGTACTTATTATGGCGTTTTCTACGTGAAAATGTTATGTCATTCTCCATCACCATCGTCGTCCATCGTCTCCTCCTGATCATGACGACGCTGATCATGATGATGATGATGCCTTTTCCGTTTAAAATGTATCCGGCTCACATAAGTAGTATGTGTGCGCGTAAAAATAAAAAAAGCCATCAAAAAACTGTTTTTTCTTTCTCTCTTCCTCTCAAAGTACTTTTTTATTCCGTTTTGTTGTTTCGTACTTTTTGTGCAGTTCTACATTTGCAGAAAATGGCAAAAGCACTCTCTTTCTGGAAAAAAATACCTTAATGGAAAAGCATGTTCTCTACAGTAGCATACATTGCATGTTTATGTCGATCTTGTGAGTTTCTCTGTTCTCATTCGCATTTAAAACGCTTGAAAAAAATTGCTCCCCAGCTTGACAATAGTAAACAGTAAATAGTATCTGTATCATACCGCAAAAACATAACAGCGAAAACCAGACTAGGTAGGTAGACAGATACTACCACAACTGCCAACTACAAACAAAAAACAATGCATGAATAATAGCCAAAACTCTAAAAGTTGTCTGTGGTGGTGGGCAACGAAAAACGGAAATTCTGGAAATAATGGGAGCAAGAGAGGAACATAAAATAAAAAAGTGTAAATAACGAGTTTTTCTCCGTTGTTCCTATTAAAACGGTGGTAAGACTTTTGTCTTCCTCTCCATGAAATTACTTTTCGACAGCATGGGTTTTGCTCTGTTTGAAAGAGAGCACAAATCTAACAAAAATTGAAATTTTCTTCTTTTTTAAATTTTTTTTTCGGTTGAAACTTGAAAGAATGCTGCTCACAAATTAGCTGTTTTGTCCTTGCCTAAACGCTCGTAATATATCCATTGCCAAAACTAAGAAAGGGCAGTTGTCGTTGTCGGCAAGCTGCTTATTCATCGCAATTAATTTTTTATGATGAGTTTTAAATACATTTGTTGCAAGCACATCAAAACTTTAGCTGCTGCCCGTCCGATACATGTTTATTCGTTTTACAATTTTGACATTTTTGATGAATATTAAAGCTTTGGGAGAAAAAAAACAACTTTTTCTCGTCCATCACCAGAGGTGCACCCTGTCTTGTCCTTTCCATTTAGCTCCTTTTGAATTTTCTTTCACCCATTTCGCCTTTTCTCACTAATCTAAATTACACTTTATAGAAGCCAGACGTAATATACATAAATAATGATGCGTGTATTTTTTTATCGTCTGGTGCAGGAAAAGTTGTCTGGGTCATCCTCAAGTTCGTCATACATTTTGATACATGTTTACCAGTTTATTTGCACCAAAAAAGTCAACATTTTATTGCCAACGTTGGGGTTATTTTTCTTATGTATATATTTTAAACATTAATCGTTAATGTATGTTTGCCCTGTTAAATTTGTACTCTTTGTGAGCTGAACCAATGTTTTGCAGTGCATTCATATTCAGGAAAGTGGAAAACTTTTTCACTTTTGCTTTTCTTTTTCTGTTTACAGACAAAATATTGCAAAAGATATATTGTGATGTGCCGTGACATGCGGGTGGGTTGTGAAAGGATGAAAACTGAAAAGATGTATATTTTTACCATGTTCGTCCACGTACTTATCATTATTTAGGATTTTGAGCTGTGATTATTTATTTGCAAAGTACACATGTGCTGTTGTGAGTGAATGAATCTTTACTGTTTGTTTGTGCACATGCGTTCAAGCGAAAAAATAATATACATAATAATAATTTTAACCGTGAACAAATGCACTTAATCCGCCCATAAAACGCAGACCAAAAATTTCTCTGAGAAAGGGTACCACTTTCAAGACAGACAGTCAGACACCTATAATGGAATGCTATCATCTTGACGATCCTTTGACTAGTTAAGCAGCAAGCAGCGAACGACTTAACTCTTTTACTTGCCGTATTTTATCTGTGTTCAGTCGGCACAAAATCCAAAAATCTGTGTGCTATCCAAGTTGAAAAAATGACTCAGACTTCAGCCTACTACCATCATTATCATCATTCGGGACAACTTACAAGAGTTGAATTTATCATGTGGCTTTTGTGAAAATCACTAAGTCTGGCTCAACGTAACATAAGTAAATACATCGTAGAGAGAAGATAAATACAAGATTAGAATAAAACATTAGGTAAACTATTAAATCAAATCGAGTGTTGCCCTGATGTTTATAAGTTTATACTTTGTCTGCTTTAAAAGTTCACGATATGAGGTCATCACGTAGTATGAGAATATAGCCACCACTCTGTTGCACTTTAGGGAGCAACTATGTATTTAAAAGAGTAGGACAGGTCGTGGTTATCGTATAAAAAATATCAAACTTTACCCAGACATCAAATGTGTAATTTTCACTGGTTTGGCATGAAATGCGTTTTACTTGAGACATTTTTCCAGCAATAACTAGTGCTACGCTGGTGAGACAGACACGTAGCGCTACATAAATTGTGCCGTTCGTTGGTAGAAAAGCACTGTTGGGGGAAGGATCAAAATGTCATACAGATTATCAGTTTTGTAAAGTACATATTATTTCTGTCTAGTCGGTGAAGAATGCATCAACAATGTTTACTAAGATGTCTAATAAACCGAAAAACAAAGTAGACTGGACATGCCACGACTTGGATGAATAGTTAAGAGAAAAATCCAGACAGACAGTTCAAATAAATAAGGCCAACAACTACAGAGAAATTATTCGAGATAATGAGACAGAATTCTATTCCAGTTTTAATAAAGCATTAATTTTTGTGGAGACATAGTACATATAAAAGTTAATCGACTTTTTAAACTTGACAGCACACTCACCTTTGAGTTTACGTAAACATGTCATTTATATTTAAAACTGCAGAGATACAAGTACATTGGTAAAACCATTATTGTTTAAATACGAATTGCTAAAAGATAAAATATTCATGGAAAAATATGGTTGTCGTTTTGAATTGGACAAACAGATTCAATTGGCAACACCACAGTAAAACGATACATTTAACAGAGTTGTAGTTGTTTTTAACAATTAATAAGACCAAAAAATTAATTATGTGAAGCGAATGTACATGTAACTAAAAAGTATCTTCGTAAGCATATTTTACAACTAAGCCTATACTACGACTTACTTTCTTACTCTAGACTGCCATTTTTGGAGTGCACGATTAACTAACTCATCTGAACCGCTGTTTACTTGATCTGGTATAAAATTTCTTCTGGTGTAAGGTGGAACTGCAGGGGCAGGGGGTGGTAAAGCTACTGTCACTGTAAGAGGTAGTGATAATTCATTTGTCAAATTGTTACCTGCCTGATATTGTCCCTCTAACATTCTGGTCCCTCCCTACAAGTCATCAAAAAATTATAAAAATCCCTTCCTAGTACATTAAAATAAAACGGGTATGCTCTAACGATTATGTATTTAGTGTACCGTGCCAAAACAATGGTCTAAATATAATAGTCTTCTACAAAGCAACAAAAACACAAATTTAAAATACGAGATTCTATGATAAATCAAGAAAATTTTCTTTCTATTAAAATGAAGTATCAAAAGTACCAACTCGCACATACCTGATGCTCTGGTCTGAACCTTCATTTTGATTTGGTGCCCGACCGCGACCTCGGTACAACGTAATTGGTGGGAGAAAAACTCCTCGTGTAGTCATTTCTTTTTTAGCAACCCCCAAGTTCTGTGTACTTACAGGTTCTTCCTTACGGACTTCCATGGCTGGGGGAGCATCAGCTGAACCTGTGTCCCCATCATCCCTGAACCCGGTACGGGTTGACATTTAAATGAAATGTTGAATGTATAATCTCCACCTGCCTGGGACCGAAAACGGAACAAAATGTCAAACAGCATTCAAATTTTGAATTTCTGGCTTATTTCGAAACAAAGACATTTATAATTTGGTGACTAACTATTATGTACCAATCACAGTAAAATGTTAACTTTCCAAGAATAGTATTTTCCAAGAATTAATGCACTCAATGCACTACACAAATAGGTTCAACCATTCATGGAATTGTGTAAACTTCTTATATCCATCAACTAGACTTAGACAAATACCACAATAGAGTTCCTCTCAATCTCAAATGAATACTGTCAACTGTGCTATTTGGTTGATTGTAGAATAATTTTAATTTCATACACTCACACGCACTCAACTGTCTTCTATAGTCATTCGACACTTCTCAGTTCAATCTTACTTGCTTTTGTTGTCGAGACGGAAAAACGTAAGGCTAACGTTGCTACAATTACAATTAACAAACGATGAGATCGAGTTTTACACGGGCATTTCATAACGCGGGGGTGGTTTTGAGTCTCACTGTGCTCGTCTTCATTAACTTTGTTCCACGTACTTTCCAGCAGGTATAGTAATACCTACAATAAATTACGTAGCTTTAGTACACAATTACGTAAATATTAGCGTAGTTCAATGCGTTCGTACGCCTAGCCCTGGTCGGTGGCCACGTATTCACTATTTGGCTTTCGTTCGACGTCCGTCACTCACGTGTTACTCTACAAAGAAATTTAAAAATAGTTGATCGGAAGGAATATGCAGTAATTCGTCACATTATTGCTCATATGAATTTTTGTATTTTCATACAGATTGTTATTGGCACCCATGGGGTGTTCATGAAGTGGGATGGTAAATACCTTGCAGGAACTGTGTATCCTTCATAAGACATGATTAGGAAAAGATTGTAAAGAATGACTTGGTGTCAAGAACATGAACATAATGATATTTCCATTAGAACATTTTAATTTGTGTTATGTATTTTTGCAAAGATATAAAGGCCGCAACTATCACACTATGTTGACCACAGTCCAGGAAGGTCAAAATAATTATCATGATCTATTTACGGATGATGATTACCAATGTTTTATTTTCAGGGTGTCTTTATCGTAGAGTAAGGATTGCAGAAGAAAATCAAACATCTTGTTACAAATGTTCCGTGGACAGTGCTATACAACCCATTGTCATTTCATTAACAGGTAGAGGTCATCTTCACACTGCTTTTGAATGCTTTAAGTTCACATATACCAATTACCATAAACCATACCATAACCTCTGGCCTTGGACCAGGTCCTTGGACATCGAACTGAATTTACTTGTGTATTTTTCAATTTCAATCTCATTGAAATTTAAAATATGCACAAAAATATTTTCAGCATTTTTTACTATTTCAGATTGGTTACAAGACTTCATTAACTGCACTGAATTTTGTGAGCCCAAATAAATTATGCATACAAAGGAAAATTAATCTATGATTTGTATGTCGATTGTCGATCCCTTCAGAATTTTGTATAATTGATGTACTTGATTCATTTTCATTGCGGAAATGCTTGGTTTGCACTTTGCAGGCGAACATGCAACAATTTGTACCAAGACGAAGTATTATTCAAGTACGAGTACGATACGAGAGACGCATATGAAGCACAATAATTAATTCTTACCAGTTTAATTTTTAAATTAGCACGGTCCTTCATTATAATTACATGAAGCTGTTTATTCGTTTAGCTAAGGATTCACCACCAGTTAAACGGCCACTATGCTATCAATGTGAGAATAGGAAGGATGAAGGTATTAACATAACTAATAATTTTATATTTCTAATAAAATGAATTTGTTTGATTGAACAATACATAAAAAACAGTCGTAACGATCTATTAAATATTTTTATACTGTCAATTCAGTTATCTCATTTGAAGCTAAATATCATCATGAACTGTGTCCACAGGACTGCAAACGCTGTGCAGATATGGTAGACCTTTCAGATGCAGTAAAATGTGCTCCAGTAATTTTAATATGCATAAATGTCACATAATTTAGGCCACAGTACGAGTTCAATTTGCTAAACAATACGGGCAGTTTGATTTGTTTATTGGTTTGAAAATAAAACAGGTTTGCAAAGGGTACCCTACGTTCTGTTATCCTACGAAGTCTACCTTTGGGGAAAGAATTTGTTATCAAGCCCATTTCTGGTATGGTACGTTGAAGATTACATGTTATCACTTGTGATATTGATATATAAAAATAAGCTTTTTGGGCTGCTTTTATGGGCAAGAAATTTGCATTCCTTTGTTCGGTTTCCTTAATATTTTTGTTTACTCTGTGTGGCTGTGATATGATTAGGCTGTGATTACATTCCTGTGTACTCCAACACTTCTTATGATGGGTCTGGCGACGATGGAGGTGTTTTGACAGACAACTGTCAAAAATGTGCTAGAGAAGCACATATCCCCGGGAATGCCCGATATTGCGCATATGCTTGTTCATATTTTCCAACGTACTTCAATGGTAGTATGTTTTTGCAGTGCCGACCTCATGCTTTTGTTGATGACAAAAATAGTAAATTGATAATAATTGCTTCAAAAAATAAAAAGATAAATTTGGAATTACAATATGGTACTGTTAATCTTTGGTCAAATCTCCCAAATTGGTTTTCTAAGATGACCTGTTTCTGTACAATGTACCCAACGAAATCATGGAATATCTCCATCTTTCTAATGTCAGCTACATTTATCCAGCTGAAGTGACGCATCATAAGATTAAGTATCTGGATGGATATATCTCAAGTATGTAAGTCTAGAGTGTTAAAAAACTTTAATGAGGTAGAAGTTATTAGAGAATTGCGTCAATTGAGAATAAACATTGGCCCTTTGTAGTAACATGTTTATCGTTCCTCTTTAACAAGTTTGAAGTTCATACACTTACAAAGTAATCGTTACGTGTACAGGGCTCATCAACCGGGAATTTAACATTGCCAAATTCAACGATCCTCTTCCCTACAAATATCGTATGCGAAAAGCTAATCATGAGGCTTTGGAGGTGGCATCATTGTTGACGCACGCCGACCGCACTCGTTCAGGAAAAGAAGATGTGGCTAAACCAGACGAAAACATTACTTCCGGTGAATTACCAGTCAATTAAGTATATTAAGCGACGAGAAGGTTTGGTACATGTAAATAAAAATACAAGAAAAGAATAAAACATTGAATCAGAGACATTCACCATTGCAAATGGAAAAAAAATTATTTTTCTCGTTCAAGACGTAGAATACGAACACGCTCCATTATTTATTTACAATTACCTTGCGGTTACAACTGTTCTGTTATAATTATGACACACGGTCAACGGTAGAGTGGAGACCGCGTCCCCGTTTTGATGTTTTCAAGTATTCAGTGAGACTGGACATCATTGTCATTGCGCCCTGTCTGCGCTGCGTCGTCGCGTCGCGTCCAACGTCCAATACTGTCCAGAGGACTCGTGGATTTGTTTTGGCGAGTGGATAGACATCTAGTATCGCAAAATTGATTTGTTTGTACATTTATTACAACAGGCAGATCAGCACAATAAGCACTATAACACGTACAGGATGGAGAATTTAACACACGTAGAGGAATCTGATCATAACCTCCTACAGTAAAACACATTTCGTAGATGTATCCCTATGTGCATTATGATATTTTGTGAAGATTCCTATTTGTCCTTTTGTGTGCTCTTCCAAGCGACACAATTTAAACATCTCGATTTGGATTTTCATTCAACATTCATACTTCTCATGGAAAAATGACTCACCCGTGCAAGATTGACGAAATTATTATTACGGCATTGATGGTACAAGGTTCTACTCTGCTCACTCCTGTTTCTGTCGAGCAATCATATGACGACGTTAGTAAAACTGTCCTATCATTTAATTAATTAGTAGTTTGTCTATATGAAGATATTTAAAGAGATATAAATGTGGGACAGTAACAGTAGTACAGCAATTTTACGTGTTTAATGTCGTTCACAGGCAGATATAACACGAATAAAATAAATACATTAAAAGTAGTTCATTCCGAAGTGATATTAGGATGACTATCCGCTTTTATTGAAGTGAATTGAATTTATATTATGGTTGTATTATTGAAAGACGTGTTGTATGTGTAGCAGTAGTAGCAGACGTACGTTTGTTATAGGGTTTTGTGAAGAAATATTTTGGTTTTGAGGTGGTTAGTTGGTACCGTTAACTGGCATCCCCCTCAATTATTTATTAAAACTTTTCGGTTAGTTGCTTTAAATCGTGGTAGCTTACCAAGTGTGGACAAGAAAAATCGACAAGATGATGCAATATACGCAAGAGGCAGCTGCTGATGTCGAGGAAGCCGTGAGAAATTTACAAAATTTACCGGATGATCAACTAAAAAGGCTTATTGAGGACGAGGATGCATTTGAGGAACATTTTAAGAACTTGTCACAGGTATTATAATACTATTATGGAAAGTCGAATATGAATATGGGAATTTGTATACCTTCTTTGTTTCCTGATTGAAGATCTCAATGTTTTCAATATCTATTATTTTATAGGTCAAAAAATGGGAAGTCACATTTGAACCCAAGCTGAAAACAGGCAAAACAGCTTTAATGGAACTGTATGAGAAAGCCCGTGGAGTTACAGATGAACTGGAAACGAAACGCGCTCAATTAGGTATACAGGAGGAGTAATATTTTTACCTTTTAGTATAATAACGTTTTACATGGTCCTCTTTTACCTGCATTATTATTTATCCCATTTATGTTTTGTGAAGAATCTTTGTATTCGCGAACATCTCTTGACACAACACACGCATTACTTCAAACCGCATCGATGGAAGCAGAAGAAGAAAGCGATAAGCTAACGGAGCAATTCCTGGATGGCTCGATGGACGTAGACTCTTTTATTAATCAGTTTGAACCTCTTCGATGTAAAGCTCATATGCGTCGACTGAAGACTGAAAAAATGGCAGAACTAGTGACTCAATCACAAAGAGGACGAACGTCATTCTCAACATCTGTCCCATATCCAACTAGTCCCCCTCAGATGCCTATGCCTGGAATGCCAATGCCGATGTAATGTAAAATTTGCCAGTAATAACAGAGTGACCTTATATTCAAAGTTGATTATTCGAATGTATATACCAAATTTTGAACGAAATATGTTTCCCTTATACTTTCATGCCCGATAAAGATAAACACTCGTGCTTTGTAAAATAATTGAAAAAGAAACAAAAGCTATAACTGTTTTGATATTACACGTAGATAATCAACATTTAGTTTAGTCATGTCATGATGCAAACTTCTGGTATTCTTTGCTGGAATGTTCATTTCCTTTTTATATTACAATTACAGTGCGCATTTAATTACGTTAAAATGTTTTAGGCTAACGATTACCATTTCCATTGTTAGTAGAAAGTAAAATCGCATATAGTGTACTATACAAATTGTACCGTATTAAAAAGTAAAATGATAATTTATGTTTATGAATTTGAACGAATACGTTTATTATAATGCCATTACATGATAAATAAAGACTTAAGAAAGTACATAAAACTATTCATCAAAAAATATACAAAATGTTTTCCTCTATCAACCATGTTTTCACCATCTTGGTTCTGGTTGTTTTTAAGGTTAACATATCGTGTACAAACAATATATTTAACGAAAGAAGTATTCTTCAGTCTTTATGTGGTATATCCATGATCCAACAGAACACAGTATGGTTACAGTAATAGAGACAGGAGACAATCATAAAAGCATGAAGTCCAAAGGTCGTTTTTCTATAACTATGTTGTATTGCTATTAATTTACTGTTGTACGTTACAATTAGTTTCTTTATTATTTGTTTTTGATGACAATGTTTTATGAGTAGTCTTTGAATTACATATCGGATGGTATGTACAATTTTACCAGGCTGTGACAAATATTACATATTCTACATGTACCAAAGTACCAATACTAAATACCAATATATACTTATTCTAGCCAGGATGTACAATCCTTGCCCGTTCACTGACCTAATTTCTATTTAATCTTCTTACAATGTGAATGATAATCCTCAGAGTTGGATGTTGGCTTCCAGTTCCAGTTGTTGATGCCACTGCAAACAAGTAGATTCATATCAAATCTTATTTACCGAATTTTACTGTTCATTTATGATGAGACGAATTTATAATTGGTTAGGAAAAGTGTCCAACATAAATCTATCGTTTCCACATTATCTACCGTTGAATCGTTATTACTCTGTTAAAGCAACTTCTCTAGATAATTCAAATGCAACTTTAAAGGTACTGCATCACCGTTATTAATTTAAATTCCAAAATTATTTCTTGTATTCAAATACAAATGAAATCTTTCAAGCGAATGTTTGAATTGTCAAAACAAGGTGAACTTCAGTGATGGAAGCAAGCTTCATTTTCCTTGGGTGTTTCTGCAAGATAATTGTACTTGTCCAAAATGTTTTCATCCATCATCCCAATCTAGGCTTCGTCGGATGACCGATTTAAACCTTGGAAATAGGATTTCTTCAGCAACAGTTCTAGATGATGGGTCGGGCGTAAGCTGTTCTTGGGAGGACGGACATAATTCGGTTTTTACGGAGAAATGGTTGCTGGAAAGACGTTTCACGGAGGAAAATGTCCTCGCCAGGAAGCAGGTTCTTAGAGATAGTGTTCAACTAATAGGATCAAACGTAATTTTCCAACGAGATTCGTTTGAAAATGTTTTAAAAGACGAGATAAAGCTACTTGATATGCTGAAAACATTGTCCACAATGGGAGTTTTCATTCTGGAAGGGGCACCGTTGGAAGTGGGGCAACTTAAGAGACTGGCTGACAAGATAGGCTTTATTCGACCAACGCACTATGGGTATGATTTTTTTCAAAAATAGAGTGTTAAGCAAAATGATAAGCTGCTTACGCGGCAATGGAAGCGAAAATAATAACGACCTCTGGATTATCCCAGCTACGAGTTTACTGTCAAATCCGAGCCAAACGCTGTAAATCTTGCCTATACATC
>JAHZNE010007617.1:0-21342 GCA_027744055.1 Callyntrura sp. NNG-2020 | reverse complement strand
TAAATTTTAAGTTTACTTAAACTTAACTATTACTGTTGCTTTTTCAAAATATATTTCGTTCTTTCCCTGATGAGGATTCATGTAATGAATCGAAACGTCGGTTTTTGAATAAAAATCAATCTCAACACTCGTTGTACCCTCTATTTAAATCTATCCTAAACTGTAAACCATCAGACCCCGCGACTTACTTGTATTCCTCTTTTTACACAGAACTGAATGGTACGTTACAAATTGACACGATGGTTGTTTTTGAAGAAAGTAATTGTGTTCAAAGTGTTACGATGTAAGTAGATATATATAATGGTGAAAGAATGATTTGTATTGTTTACATGTAAATGTTGTCAATAAAACTTTTGATCTTCACGATTGACATATTGTCAAAAAGGTTAAATTTAAAAACGTTCTCAACGGCTCCAACTTCTATTAGCGCAACGGCGCGGCGCAAGGTGAGTATACCTACCTCCACCGTGACCGTCTTTCTTGAAGATATTCTCATCATCTCATGTAATTTAAACCGGGTCGAATCACTGTAACCAAGCAATAAGTCCATTATTAAAATCATTTTGTGTGCATATTAACATTGGGCATTTCCTGCTTCATTAGTTTCAGTAATTTCGGTCTGATTATTTCATTGCTAAGCAATATTATTTGATTTCATTTCACATGGATTCTTTCATGATACAGAATGATTTTGGCGCCATTTAGTAGCGTGACAACTTTTGTCAAGTGGCAATATACGACCAATACGAAGATTTTTGATTTTTGAATAACGGAATCGGAATACAGACAGAAATGGTTACATGTTGATGCAATTTGCAAGCGTATTTTTTAGTGTCCATAAAATTTGAATTACTAATCCGGATAAGGTCAGTAATGTGTCAACAGTCAACACACAGAAACTGATCGATCTTTGGTGTGTAATTAAAACTGTTTAAAATTATAACCATCAACACTTCTTGACGTTGTATTACTGTCACTGTGCACGGTAGTGCACTACAACGGTACATAAGATCTGTAAATGAATGAAGGCGTATGTTGTATGGTGATTATAACGGTATTACACAAGTTGTATCAATGGAGTCGTGAAAGGTTTTTACATAATTTATAAACACTTGACAATAATAGGAGTGTTTCAGTTTGTGATCAGTGATCAACAATGGGTTCCTCATCAGCCGACGTGGATTCAGATGGACTGTCTTCGGAATGTTCTTACTCCCCATCGGTAGAAAAATATTCAATTCCTACATCGTCCGTTGCTGGTGATGGTGCCAGTAATTCATCGCTTAATGTCGAACTGCAACCTTCAACGTGTCGGCTTCCCTCATTCTGTAATTTAGAAGGTAGCACTGGTCTTCAGCCGTCTAGAAACCCCTTTGACGTTAGAATCATCAGAAAGTTAGAAAATCTTTTCGATGATACTACTGTTGAAGTAGTGGACGAGGAAAAGTTAAAAACATTTTTACGAATACGACCTTCCTCAGATGGTGATGCGAAGCCCAGAGCAAAACAATTGAAGGATGCAATGAAGGTCGTGAATTGTCGAAAAACATGCATGTAAACTACAAAATTTGTACCATTCACCATTACGACCTATCTATATAAATGATGAATTATAACCTACAGGTTCTAGAGGTCAAGGACGAAACCACGGTGGTAACTTGTCCAATGCAGAAAACTGTCAATTCATTCAGTTATAGAAGTAGGGTACATGCGGAAAGGAATAAGAAAACTGAATTTAAATTCACTAAAGTTCTCGGCCCTGAAACAACTCAGAGTGCTGTGTTTGAAGAATGTGTAAACCCTTTGATTGAAAGGTTTTTGAAAAACGAAAACTGTCTAATTTTTAGTTATGGGGCAACAAATTCAGGGAAAACGTATACCCTTCAAGGTACGTACGTTTTTATACTTAACTTTTTGCAATTAACTTTGTAATAATGTAAATTATTAATTTGTATAAGAAAAATGTCGGGAGTGAGTATATATTTAATAATTTTGCTACATTTTATGATGTAGGTCACGGTACAGATTACGGAATCATTCCAAGAACGCTCGATGCACTGTTTACCAGAATTCAAGATCGGCTTTTCAAGCAGGGAGATATTAAACCTCATTTGTATCAAACGTTCCATCACCTTTCCGTAAGAGAAGTTGAATTCCTACAAGGGAGGAAAGAAGAAATATTGACAGAGGCAGCAAATATTGTAAAGAAAAAGTAACGTTCTAACGTGATACTCAAGTTGTTCATTGTTCATGCATCATATATATACTTTTTATTTGTCTTTCCCAGAAAACCGAACTAAGGAACATTAAGGAAAATATAAGTTTTGCTGGGTCACAATCTTCCAGCCAAGAATCTTCTGTAAATCTTGCTGCAGGTTGTATATTTGAATGTAGTCAATCATTTATATCATTTTACTAATTTTAATGAACAATTGGCATAAATGTTCAAAAAATTTTGTTTTTTTTTATTTTAGGGGTTGAGTTTTCCGAAATGAATTACGCTCTGTTTGCTAATACAACAATGTTTAGTGTTTGGGTGTCATTTGCTGAGCTCTACAACGAAAAGGTATATGATCTATTGGAAGCTATTCTGGTCGGAAAGGCCAAAAGAAGAAAAGAACGTAGGCTTCTACAGGATAAAGATGGGTTTGTATACATAAAAGGTAAATAGATTTGTTTTTTTTTATATCTCACGTTCCTATTTGCTCTTATTTAACTGTAAAAAGTTTAATTCAATGTCTTATTTTATTATAAGATCTCACTGAACTGCATGTAACTTCAGAAGATGAAGCATATAAAGTATTCTTAGCTGGCCGTAAAAATCTGCAATTTGCAGCTACTCAAATGAATCAGCGATCCAGTCGGTCTCATTCCTTTTTTACTATACGAGTTGTTTCAATTGGAATTGGGGAGGGTCTTACCCCTTTTCCAAAATCAGTTCATCGAATGACATTTTGTGACCTCGCGGGAATGGAGCGTGCGTATCAGACTGAAAACGAAGGAGCCCGACTGAAGGAGTCTAGCAACATTAATATTTCATTGACAGTCCTATTAAAAGTTATTCGTTTGTTGAGGTAAGTACTAACATTTAAAAAATTATTGATGTTATAGTGGCATGTTGATGTATATACTGAAATTGTGAACGCGACTGTCTGTTTTTAGAGAGAAACAAGTTCACGGGAATGGAGCTATTGAAACCATTCCATTTCGTGAAAGTAAACTTACTCATATCTTTAAGAGTTATCTCACGTCGTCTACGCACATCTGTATGATTGTAAATGTGAATCCTGATCCAAAAATGGCGGATTCCACTCTACAAGTTCTTCACAATTCAGCAATTGCCAGCAATGTAAGATTTATTATATAGACTGAACTAAATTAAACTTATGAACTACAACTCTAATACATACAATGTAATGTAATCTTGTGCTATTTTATGTGTAGGTTATTGTGTTTCGTACCGTTGAACCAGAACCCGAAGAGGAAAAACAACCACAGAGAAAATACATTTCTATTAAAAATCGTACACATAAGCCCACTGCGTGTGGCAAAGAAAATGAAATTCCCACGAAATTCCTAAAACCTAAGAACCAACCTGCAAAAACAGCGTTTGATTCCACCTCATCATCTCAGTCTGATGCCGATAATTATCCAAAGAATGTCCAATTCGCTGGCTTTGATTCGTCTCCCGACAATAGCGATAGTGATCATAAGGGCCGAACTGTCATCGCTACAAACAAGCTCTATCAGCAACGAATCGCAGCCCTTGAACAACAAGTTATGGACTTGAAAATGAAAATTGCCAAGTGTGAACTTGAGAAGCAACAGATACGTGATGAGTGTGTTAAAATGTTAGCTGATCAAAACCGGTTGTGGACGTAAGCAAAACAATAATCGTTTTTAAAATAAAACGCTGGTAGCCATAAAGTACAGTAGTACCAGCACATTATCAGCTCAAGTCGTGCATGCCAATTAAAATTAAAAGTTGATAATGGTTATGTTGATGTCCTTTGTTTTGTCTCGTGTCCTTATTTCACATCCAGTTTTATTTCTTACGTGCGCGCTACACAGAATATAAGCTGTCAGAAGAGAATATTTGCAGAAGAAAGCTGTCGTTGATGAATACACCTAAAACTATCTCTCCTGGTAGCAAATGTGGGAGAAACCACACACCCCCAACGGTGTACATGGAGAATATTTTAGAAGATGAAGACTCGGATGAAAATGAGAATGCATCTATAATTGAAAACATTCCGTACGATACGAACGACAAAGGAGGAATGAAAAAAGTTCTTTAACTGCGACGAAGTTTGTTTTTTTGCTGATTTGGCGATAAAGGTAAATATTCACTAGCCATGTTGTCAGGCTAAGTTTAATTTTCTTGTACATTATTGTTAATTTTACACATTTAATGAATCAACTTACTTGTGAACATGAATCGTTACTTGTACATATCACATATGCATGTTAATGTATTGTATATTACAAATTACAAGCAATGTATTATTTTACACAAAATGCTCCAAAACGTGGAAACGGCTTTTCTTGCGTTTCTAAACTTTAATTTAACCTATCTGTGCAATAACTACAAAGTGCATTGTACTTATTTGATATGACGGACATATAATTAAGGACCTTTTTAATATTCAAATTTTGTTGCATAATGATATATTTTTTTTCAAATGACCTCGTACATCATTATTTAAAAATCTATACGTTGAAGTTGAAAGTGATCTATTTAATAGGCTCACTCATTATCACCATTTATGCTTATTTGGATGTAGGCCTCAAAGGAATAATAATTAATGAAGAATGGGGACATATTTGGTTTGGTTGTCCTAACCTTTTCCTTCTTAGGACTTTGCTACAAATGATCGTATTGAATCAGTTGCGTTTAAGGTCGAAAAGCTCATCTTCATTCTTAATATTCCACATTAATTACACTATTTTCTCATCAACCAGTGGGTTGTAATGGTACTTGTAGTGTTTAAACTAGACACATTACACGTGTACAGTTACGTCATTTATCAGAACATGTTTCGTTGTATGGTCGATCATGAAGCTCACTTTTTTCGATGACAGCCTAATTATTTATTTATGTAATGTCATTAGAAGTGATGCAGAGTACCAACAAACGGTAACATGTAACTATAATTGAACTTTTGCTCTTTTTAAAAGTTGAAGAATAAGAGGGTCAAAGTTTGAGCTATATATACCATCACCATCTCTTCTCTGCATCATGCATACAAAATTGAATCCACACTGACAATTCATTGTGTTTTGTACGTTTAATAACAAGTCATTGTTGGTGTTACATTGACAGAAATTCCTTAATCATATGTACGTAACATTCTTCTGTTGTAAAAATATGCACCCTTCATGTCACTCCTGTGACATTTTTTCCAACACAAATATTGTCATCGAACTGCCTTTATCATTATTGCATTTGCTAACTTACATTAGTAAAAGGACCACCAAGTGCAATCAATCTTCGTTATTGCTCCTTTTGTTTGGCAGTGCAACAAATAATAGTACAAACACGCATTGTTTGTTAACACTTCAATTATAGAAAGAATGAAATATGGGTACGCGTAAATATGCAATTTGCTAAAAAAATGTTATGATAAAGTGATAATGTAATGCAATTATTTCCTTCTTTGCAAAGTGCTTTGCACCGTTCGGTTCGCGTTTCACATTTTGACATTTTTTAAAAGTCACCATAAGTCAAGTTAAAAGACAATCATTGTTGACTATCACCACTTTTTGCGTTTTGGTGACGCTAAGACACAATGCGCTAAGGACGGACGCGAAGTTGCAAATCATGTGCAAATTCTGGGCACGCTTGCCAAAATAATTAACTGCTTGGAATTGGGATTACCCACACTGAAAAAGGGAGATTTGTGATACTGATAAGGAAGATGCACACTTCTTTTACGGAGCAGCGCCAGTTAAAAATGTATTTCATAACACAACACACTTTTTACACGTAACGTAAAAATAAACACCACCTATGCAGGCATCCATTTAAAATTGGCAAACGAATTCATCAAAATTGTTAGTCCAATTAATTATCTGGTATGATTTCTTTACGTTTTAAATGACTTCAATTATGTTTGTTCAGATTGTTGCATTATGTGGTCGAAAGTAAGCTAAATAAAATAACCTCACCCATCGAACATCGAACGGCAATAAAATGTATTGGAAAATACATATACATGTACTATATGTGTGTGTTCTGTTTCAAAACAAAAATATCCCGCAACCTCCTGGCACTTACTCCAAATCATTTTGTACCACATTTTGTAATTTTTCAAAGTATCCATTCTATTAAATGCATTCAAACACAAACATCAAAACAGATAAACAGATTTGAACGTTTGAATTGACAATATCGGGATTCCATCATCTAATGCCACGTCATGATCTCAGTTTTGATAACGAAAAAAGCAAATAAATAAAAATAATGTGTGCTCTGGTTCCAATAAATTTGTTGTGCAAACGGTTAATAATGTTACTGCGCTGCGACCTGTGAGTTGTTAAAATTGAATTTCTGATGAGCCAAGAAAAAGTACTATTTTGCACCAATATCAACGAGTGTCTTTAGTAGTGTTACTTTCCTTCATTTACAATAGCCAATATTTCACCTGAACTCGTAATCCACCAAATGCCTATTATAAATGTCCATAAAATATGACACCATTAGGATGTGGCTTTACAAGATGGTGCATTTAGAAAACAGATTGAGATAAATGAGGTTGTTACATATTTGTCACTTTTCAATGAGCATACACAAATGGCACCACATTGTGGGGTCTCCTACAAAGAATTCTGTCGCCAGTATTTTTTCGAGTGTCATAAGCAGAATAGGATTGTTGTGTGGAATGCGACAGAGTTTTTTTTGGCAGAGTTTTGGCTAGGTTATCTAGTCGCTGTGCTATGCAAGTAGCTGCTTAATATTACCTGTCATTTTTTCTTTGTTTTCGCAGTCGATAATAATATTCACAGCGTATGCCAAACGCGTCGTAAAATTGCACACACCACACAGCGAGCTATACAGTTTACTTGAGCGCGACGACGCTGTTGCTGCAGAAGTCATTTCGTTTATGTACTAAAAGCGATAATCCCATTTTTCCGATATGCAAAACTTATTGATTTTTAACCATTCTGACAACTTTATATGGGAATCAGTAAAAGTATGTAACAACGTGCTAAGGCTTTTTAGGGTGTTCATATAGAGCGGATGAACAACCTGACGCTTACAGAATGAATTATTTCACCAAAATCTGAAAATGTGCCTGAAAGCTAATCATAGTGGAACGCAAGGTGTGCTAATTACCAGTGTTGAGCAGCCAAGTCAGTCAGTATATCTTCATAATTTTAATTAGCCGTTGTTATTTAATGAATATTAAATCGTAATATTTAACGTGCAATATGTGCACGCAACATGACATATTACCCCAGTGGAAATTTTTGGAGGACGTTTATTCAAGTTTACTCTGGTAATGAAATTATGGTTCACAGATCCTGTACGCTGTTCTGAATAACCCCGTAGTGTACTCCTTTTCTAAAAGTGACCTGACAAAAAAGGAACAAAAACAATGCCACAAAACATGTCTAGAAAACGAGTATGTACACTCAAGACGTACAAATAAATAATTTTTATGCCATGCGCCTTCAGCTTATCATTCTTTCATATTACGAATACACATTTGATGATTGTAATTCCCTTGTATATTGTTGTGCTTAGGGCATATTTTAGTGAGGCTTCTTGGAATAAAGTGTTTGTTGTGATGATTAGTTGAGGTTACCCACTCATCATCTCTGAGATCATGTTCCAACAAGTATCATAGCGCCAAAACCATGTGCCGTTGGCCGTTAATAGATACATGTAAAACCAAAATGTATTTTATAGATTGTCACTCATGATAAATCAATAGCTTATTTTTTTATTAAAATATTACACGTTGACTTGGTTACAATCTGCTTTATATTGTGTCACCTAGTCAAGTTTATCCTTTCTGTTTTGTCAATTTTATCATTACTTCTTAATTACATTTTACATTACATTTAATTACGATTACGAGTAATTGTGATGTTTTGTTGTTATGTCGGTTGAGCATTGCTAGAATTGGTTAAACCTTTATTCCTGGGCAATTGCCACTGCGCTGACTTGACCCTTTTTATTTAATCACCTAACAAACGTCATATAGGATCGAAAACTATTGTAAATGAAATCGAAAAACAATTCTACTAGTGACTAGTTACACCACCAAATGACTCTGACACGCGACTATCGACAAAGATATAGCGTGTACAATGACAATAGGAGTCCGAGGAATGCAGAATGCTGCCATCTTGACGTATGATGCCATCATACTCATTACCTATAATAACTTAACTGTAACAATGAAAATGAACTTTGCATCTGTCATTTGTGTGTGGTTTTGTGTAAGGTCCATATTATACCTTTTAATGTGATGATGATTTGTGTGCTTTTATATTGAATACTAATGTATTAATCATTTTAATCTGCGTTATAGGTTTGTATTTGCTAATGGACATCTAAAACGCAAACGCGATAAACATCAATAATCAATTGTAAACATCCAGCTCACTCTGGTTTAAAATACGCGTGTCATTCAATCACCTGTGTAATTTCTTTTTAATAGTTTCTACTTCGAATTTTTGGCACTTTTAGTAATATTATAATGCAATTACTGTGGCACGTGTGCCGCCGAAAGTGTAGAACTGCCTTGGTTGTTTTATTATTTGTTAGCCAGTAGTATACACAAAAGAGTGTGATTTTTTCGAAAAGTGGACAACGCCACTGAAAAATAAGAATAAAAAGAAAACGACCAACTGGCCCCACCACACTGACCTGATTTTAACACCTGTTGAAACCAATTCACCTCGCATCAAATCGTATTTGCATAATAACAATAAATCATATATACATGCATCGTACATCATAAACACACAAACGTGTGTGTGCCTTTATTTATTAAAGATAAAAGTTTGATCTAATTAAAATAAATTATGCGGATGACTCAATAGCCCAGTCATCAATCAACCAACGACACAAAAGTATTTTTCTAAAACATATCAACGTACTAGAGTCCGACGTTGCTACTTGTGACTAAACGCGGGTACCTATAATTAGGAGAAGTAGTAAGTACGTGCACCTTTAATTATTTTTTGATTGTTATTATGATAATACAATTGTTATTGCAGAGCATATGACGGCATAATGCAATAATATAAACCAGCCAATAACTAAAATTATTATTATGATTACTACAATAATGTAAGGCACCTATATTGCACTAACAAAAATGGAAGATGATATGAAATGGTGGTGTCTCTTTGCCCCAAAGCTCGGATAACAAATTTACATACTTGCATTGCTTAGAGAGAGACAGAGAGAGAGAGAGATAAAGAGAGAGAGAATTACAAAAATTGAATGAAACTCCTTGCTTTTTTGTTCTACAGCATAATTTGTAGAGACTGGTCTATATGAACGCAGACGGTCGCAAAAAGGTTACTTGCATTATGTCAGGGAACTTTAAAGAATAAAAAATAGAAAATTTATTTAAATTAATCTTCTATCACAGTTTCCACATTGCCATGTTACTACCTTGCCTGGTGCCTAGAAGAGTACAACATGCAGAGTTGCAATATGCAATAAAAAGCTATTTCTACTTTGTTGTATTTCTGTTGAATGTGGAACCTCTCCCTGTTTTGTGTGTGTACTGTGACAATGACAGTAAAATGTAATATGGGAAAGCGTCTAAGAATGAATCAACTACAAGACAATCGAGCAGGTTAATAAATCGCTAGAAATTTAAGAGCTCAATCAAATTAAATTATTGCAAAGAGCATAATTTTTACATTCATCATTACAAACCATTCATCTACCATGAGAGTAATTTTTCAAAAATGCCCATTATGACTGACTGACACGATGTAGTACGGTCGCATAATATATCTAGCGAGGTTAATCGAAAGAGAAGCCATCTGTTTCTTTGACGACCAAAGTTCGTCATCGTCACTATTAATATTGGGATTGGGAATCGGTAAAAATATATCAGGGAAGGGAGTTTTGATTGATTGCTTAATTTTAGAATAAGGTGTGGCGATAATGACAAAAAATAAATTTTCTTAATCATTTTGAACTTCCTTCATTCATTCATTCATTCATTATGACAGATGATATTGATGACAGTTACAACCAATATTGTCAAAAACACTTAAATGCATCAGCTTCAGAGATCCAAAATGAAGTCACCTTTTAAATTATGATCAAAAGATTGACATTTGGTACAGGGTTTTCAAAGTTCAAATAGGTGCATTGAAACATTTGTAGTTGCTTTCATGAGTAAAAGCCCAAATTGCAAGGGTTTGGGTTACTATGCAATAAATGATCCAGTGTCAAGTGTGGTAGTTTTTCTGCTACAAAAAATTGCAATGTTGCAAATCACAAAATAATCATAAAATATACAATTAATGTAATATCATAATGCTACATGAGATACAACATGTTGGAAAAGCGCCACCACAAAAATAAACTACTTGCTAAACGATTAAAGCAAGAAAAAATTGCCCGCGTGTGTATGTACATTTTTAATCACATTTTGAAGTACATTTTGTTTTGCAGCAAGCATTGAGAACGTGATATCGCAATAAAGAGATTTTATTTTAGACCATCACAATCTTCATCAGCGTGGCACCGACCACATCAACCTAATAAACTGAAGCAAGGTTAGTTTTGCTTGTTTCAAAATCAGTAGCCGGTTCATATTAAAAAAGTGGTTGGAGTTCACCCCGACTTGACTCAACAGGGGTAGTAATATAGAAGTAATTGCCAATTTTCCCAATATAATCATGTTAATGATGATTCAAATTTTAAAAAAGCTTTTCATTGGCCAATGTATCATTTTAGCGAGTCGTTATATAGGTCTGACAGATGTTTGTGAATTTGACACGTACACTAGCAGTAGTTTACACACAGCAATTAAAATTAAATGCGCAATTTTCCTATTTAACTATTCCATTTAGAAAACTAACACAACACACGCACACACTCGCTCCCCGTTAGTTTCGTAGTTATCAACAAAGATGGACTTTTAATCTGTTTATTATACCGTAAAGCTGTTTACTAAGTAAGCGTTTTGTTTTTACAACTAGTCCATTTAATATTCAACATTTATCTTTTTAAACTGTAGTAGTAGTAGTAGCAGTAGTAGTAGTGCGTATGGATCATATCATTCTGCTTAATAATTTTGGAGCTTTAAAAAAGCAGCCGAACCAGAATGTTTTGCTGGCTGACTGATAGTAATAATATTTTAAATTATATGAAGAGAATTATCATATATTGATCTGATCATCATCACTATCGCCTTGTTAACTTTTTACTCTTTAAATTCTTTTCTTACACTTACCAGCAGCGTCGTACTAAACTGCTGGGGCATTCAAGATTACTCGCATGTTTAATATTTATACTGATGTCTCATTATGAGAACCCATTATGTATGTAATTATTTACGCATTAAATTATGCACATGTTTTACCGATAAATAGATATATTGGTCAATGTTCATGTTGTCAACTGCATACAGATGATAAAGGATGGTTAATAATGGTGGCTTATCAACACAGAGTGCACTTTACAAATAAATGCGTACTGTGTGGAGCAGATAAACCAATCTGATTTACTTGGCAACGCGCCCTTTCCCCTAGAGTGAGTAAAGCAAAATATTATGTTTTTGTCAATGATTCATTATTTTCTGTAAATTGACCGGTTTCTTCACAAAATGTTATTTAGACCAAGCCAACACAAACAAATAATTTCCATCTTTCTACTTATTATTCGTATTATTTATTTGATTTTTGGGATAAAGTATCAGCCTCCTTGTTGTGGCAAAGGCAAACGGCTCATAAAAATGCAGGCTCGTATTTCGTACATATGTGCATACATAGTTACTAGTTAGTTACCTATAATTGCGTACCCGTGCAGTGTATTCGTATGGTAATATTTAATTGCACGAGAATTTACGACTCTGCTCTTCGTACAAAGGCTGACATTCAAAAACTGCAAAGAATTACTTCAGTTTTGACCTCTGGCAGCGTTTTGGACATTGTTTTAATTTAAACCTGTACGGTACCTACATACATTTGCCCGAACCGCTGCGTTAATGTGACTTCAAAAATTTAAGCTCTAACGTTAAATTTTAATCTACAAGAATCACACCTCAGCCTCACTGTTTTAAGCTAATTTATTATGAAACTGATGTGACAACATGAGACATGGAATAACTTAGGCACTTCATTTTCTACCTTTTCATCCTTATGATTGTACTGCGCGGGCGTACGTGTGTGTATTTAGTGTCGTGTTCATGTTCCACAGCAGGGTGTGGGCGACAATTTTAACTGGTAACATACAGCAATAATCGTACTGTTCTCGCGATGTCAGTTTGTGGCGATTTATGTATCGGTGTTGTTTCAAAATTGGTGTCTTAATTTCATTCAGTACTCAGGACAACTCAGGAGTAGCACCACCACCGGCAGCAGCAGGGGGACGAAATTCGCATAAATTATTTTACAACAATATTGATTTTCTAACACCCAGTGAACACCTCTGTCGGCACTCCACTAAATATCTCTTCTGATCAATATGCACTTTTACGTAACTTCAAAATAATCATATCAATAGTATTATTGCATACGTAGGTATACGTCTATTCACTGTGTCACCTACACTATTTGGATACTAACTGGTTAACTACAATCTACAACCATAACTTCAAGCTTTGGAATTATTATTGAAAGCTAATTAAATTAAAAATGCGTGATTGCTACGATGGTTATATTAGGTATACATAAATATGAATACATTTATCCTTTTGCAAGGAAAAAATGTTAGCACCCTCAGTTTCCACATTAGAGGTGCATTTTTGTTTGTAAGCAGAGACGATAATAAGCACTTGTTGCGCCCCGTGATATACATCTTGTTACCCCATAGACTAATACATACATACTAATACGCATATGCTTATGCTTGCTGCCAGAAATGCGTTTGCACGAAAAAAGATTGTTTTTAAACGTGACACATAGCATAAACTTGGTTATTTTTATGAATAATTAATTTTACTTCAATTAATATTCATCCTCGTCACTGAGCAATTATTGGTAAATAAATTAAACCGAATCATTGATGATGAAAGCTACGAGCGTAGGCATATATGTACAAGCGCATACGCATACGTGAACAAAGAGAAACGATCATTCCATCATCATCATGATAATGCACCTTCAGAAAAATCAGCAACGTGGCACGCAGTAACAAAGCAATATTGTGTTGTTTGTTACTTCTCCTGCCCTTGCCATCATATCGTCACAGTCGTCACACCATGAGCTGCCGCTTTATCTCACATTTTTTATATTTGTTAATAAAAATTCCCAGTTTGGACACGGAGTCAAGTGTCCTGTACTGTGAGTGTGTGTGTGTGTGTTGTCCCTGTCCCTTGGAGCGATGAAAATATTTTGACAGCTCGTGGCAGAAAGAACCACCAGCGGTTTCAAAATTTTTTAGGCGTAGCTGTCATTTTACACTTTACAGACAACACGGCACAGCCGCAGCAACTAATACAGTACCTCTTCACTATACTACCACTTGGTTACAGAAGCCCCATATATTGTCCATTGTTGTGGCAGTTGTTGTTTGACGTGGCAGTTGTGTTATGCTTTAAAAAAAGTCGTAAAATGAGAAGTAATTGCCGAAAAAACGTCAAACCCATCATCATCATCAAAAGTGTCAAAAAGGAATGCACCTGCTTTACCTAACATTATCTTTGCACATATATAGATACAACTACGCATGTAGAACGTGAACGTACACTAGTTTAATAAGTAGTTTCTTCTCTTGATGAATGATTGACTTTTGACTTCTCTGGGTAGCTAATACATCCACCAGAGAAGGACACTTAAATATGAAGAAAGACCATTTAATAAAGTGTCGCCTTGTTGATAGTGAGTGTGTATGAATGTGTATACATTTGGGACGTTCACTCGCCGCGTTATATGTGTATAGTTGTGGTTCCACACACATACACACACGCAACCAGAGATAAATTTAAATATCATTAAATCATCCAATACCACAAAAACGGCAATCAAAAAACGTCTTGTAAAACTCCTTGTTGTAATAATAATTGCCAGTGTAACGGTAGCACAAAACATGACCAGAAAAACAAAACGGTAAATGGTAACGTACACACACTCAAATTGATGGTTGCTTTTCACTATCACTACGCCTCGCATAAATAGAAAAATAGGCATAAACAAAAATAACAGCATTATTATTATCAGCACAAGCTAGAATAAATATTGCTTTGTGCTCACTCACCCCTCCTTCTTATGCAACGGGTGCGCATTTTCTTGTAATTTTATTACCGTTGACGTTGACACCATCACCGTCGTCAAGAACAGCAGCAGCAGCAGCAATAGCATCCACATGCAAAACGGGTGGAAAATTGCATTCCCTCTCATCCATCAGCGCTAGCTTGTTGATGATATGTAGTTCAAACTTGAGAAAACTGCATTGTTGACGTAAATGCAGAACTGTGTAGTATAATGTATCACGTTTAGTGGTAGTTGTTGTTAAATTTTGGTTGCTAACCAGAATAATAATCTATTTCTTTGCATCACTGCAGCATATAAGTCATTGATCATCATTCCTCCTCTTCTACCTTAATCATCCAATGATGATGATGTTTACCCAATTTATGACGTATAATGCGGAGTAGTAAAAATTAATAACAATCAGTGTACGATAAACAATCAGCATGGTGTGTAGCAGTAAACAATAGTTTTTTTAAATAATTTTTTTAAATGCTCCAACCATATCACATGTATATTTTGACATTGGTCATCATCCGACTTTTTAAATTTCAATTAGAACAACATGCATATATGCAACTACATCCACATTATTTTTTCTGATCTGATAATCTGATCTTTCGTAGAAAAAAACATATCGTTAATGGATCATCATTAACCCTTTCCAAGTTTTCAATGCCCAAAGAGCTTGACATTTATACGCACTACACTACAAATCTTGCAATTTGTCTGTACCGGTGCCAAAATGCCTTAATATGAAACCTGATTATTGCTGCTGATTGTTGTGCAGTAGAACATCGGCGGCGGCGGCGGCAGCGCCGCGATGGTGATGGAGGTAGTGATGTGATGATTACAAATATTTTAAGGGTGCCTACAGATGTGAACATTTGTAACTACTGAGGCAACCAAGCGCGAATTGCAATATAATACGTAGGGACCAGAGAAGAACTACTGTTACTCACCCCGATGACGATGATGATGGTGACAACAATGATGAGGATGATATTACAATTGAGAGGTTATAGTGCTTTTTATTGTTATTATTGGTAAACAACAATATTATGATAAACCACTTTAAATTGAAAATTGCTGAGGGTTGCGGTATAATATTTAGAGTACACACACACACCACTGTGGTCAGTAGTGCACCACTATAGTGGTAACAGAAAAAGGGGCATTGATTATATAACACATATTTTTTAAAAATAATTATATATGATTATATGCATAACATATACACACACATTGTAATATTTAGTTAAAGGTATATTGTTTAGAGGCTTCCGCCTGAATCCATAATGTGTGGTGTGGTTCATATCGTGGCGCCATGTGATACGAATTTTTCATATGTGCGTGTGTGTGTGTGTGTGTGTGTGTGTGTAATACGTCCCATTCAAAAATTATTAAGAGTGAATGTTTAGATTTGATATTGAAATTGAAGCCGTATCGTTTTGGCTAATGTGGCCTATCATGTTATTTGTATCATTTTACTGGCAACTCATCATTGACAAGCTTGTATAATATGCACCTTGGTGAACCAGATTAATAAATATGTTAAAATCCTGAATACGCGTGTAAACAACATTAGCGTAATCAACCAAAGATGATTTGGAAAAATATATAAATTAAATGGTCATGGCTTGATTAGCTCTCATTTTCAAACCTGACTGGGTGTGATCATGAACTGAAAGGAGAAGAGAACAGAAAAGAGTAATAGCGACAAGAGACATTTAGTCACCGTGTTGTACAAGTGTATTTCTGTGAAAAGTTACACGTATCGGATCGGATTAATTAGTTTTTACTGTTTTACGATTTCGTGATATATTTTTACAGCTTGTGTAATTGGTATACATAACAACGAACGAAATATTTTTGTTCAACACTATCGTATTCTTACTGTTCTCGTACTCCCTCGAAGAGATAAGCAGTTATCAAGGTAAGTTCACGTTATTTTTTTCTGTTTCAATTGTGGTTGTTGTTTAAACTACTAAAAATCTGTTTGTGTTTGGATAGATGGCTCGGTTGTCAGCCCTTTTTGTGTGCATTCTTGTCGTTTCGCCTATCGTAATTCACTGTAGTAATCTGCCAACAATACTCACCCCATTTACTCTCACACCTTCCGTGGAAGTTTTGCGAAGCCCGGTTACTAAAGTGGAGACAATTAATGTCATCCCTACAGTAGCAAAATCCTTCAGTTCTGGAGCTGCCGCTGTAGCGGTTGCTGGCACTCCAACCTTCACGACATCAGTTCCAGTGGTTCAAAAAATTGATTCTTATTCTTCTGGAGATAGCAGTGACGTTGAAATTCGTGATTTACTGCGCATCCTGTTAAGTGAGTTGCGAAATTCAAATTCAGTGAGAACTAGCTCAGCTCCAGTGCGCTCCTCTTACGGTCCCCCTTCAGATTCTTATGGTGCCCCTCCCCCTCCACCACCATCGGATTCTTATGGTCCTCCATCATCACCATCGGATTCTTACGGTCCCCCTCCACCCTCCGACTCTTATGGTCCTCCGTCCAAATCCACATTCTCTGATTACCCAGAATCCAAGCCAGAGAAAATTATTTATGTACAAAGCAGCAGGCCAGTATCTTCTGCTCCAGCAATCATTGCTCAAGTTCAATCTGCCCCCGCACCCGTTAGAGAAATCGTAAGAACTGTATACCAACCTGTCTACGTACCCGTCCAATATGCGCCAGCGCCTCAGCCAGAAATTGTCACTGTGGCTGCTCAACCTGTGACTCAAACAGTACCTGTTGTGTCTGCCGTGCCAACTACTGTAAAAACAGGAGCCTCTGCCGTGGCCATTTCCACAATTCACAGTTCCCCCGCCTTGGCCATTCAACAACAACAAGTATCCGTTCCTTACGTACAAGATCAGTTTGCTACCCTCGCAACCTCAGGAACGGCAATCCTGAGCAACGGATATTCCGCGGGATATGGGAAGAAGTAAAATGCATTTTCAAACCGCAGTTTAAAATACCGCTCAGTCTAGTGTGCCGAATTTATAGGCTAGATTCTTTTTTATGAATAAAAATACATTCCTTTTTGTTTACATAACTTTAAAACACTCTCTCTTTAAGTATTTTAATGGTACCTGATGTGATGGTCATTATCCCTGAAATTTAAAAACGCAGTGTGTCTGTGCCATTTCTTTAGTCTCAAGAAGAATCCCTGATTTTTTTTATTGTTTTAATGTTTAACAAAAGGATTATCTGTTTCTATTCTAAGGTTTTCCCTTTCCAGTGATAAAACGGTAAGATGATGAGGATGATAGTGGTTCAGTGAAACTTTTCACTTTCATAGCGAGTCAGTCATTTATGCCAAATTACTTATTTCTTATATAGTAATTTATACCATTATATAACTGTATTAGAAAGACTTTTAATGATTTCATTATTTTGTATTTTTGTATCAGAAAAAATATTTTAATCTGTAATATATAAGCTATTAAACTAAACTTACTGAAAACAATACCCCATATTGGAAACACGTTTTCTTGCTTTCTGCGATGATTCGCCTTTTTCTCGCTATAAAACGCTTACCTATTTACACAATATTCAATTATACCGTGTCCGCCACTCGAAAGGAGAGATTGTAAACATAACTGCCTACCTGCACAAAAAAGAGGAGAGGCAAAAATGCTTTGATTATGTCATTTCTACGCCTCGTCTTTTTACTTTGCACCAAATTCACAACCACCCCCTTATAAATTACAATGTTTTCCTTTTGCTATTTCCCTCACCTCTTGTTTTATCTTTTATTATTAGACACCTCGCTGCCTCATCAACGCAAATTGGAAAAACACTGAGGAGAGGATTGGTAAAAAATTGTCCGGTGTAACACATGATAAATGAATATTATCGGTCTCGTACCATGACTCATAAATCTGACATTGCACCTGTAAAACACGAGGGGGCCTTATTTTCTTGCAGCAAAATTACTTCTCCCTCTATTTATAAAAAAATTTTTTTTAGCATATTCTCATATTTCACTGTTTTCAAATAAAGAAAAACTTATTATGTATATTTGTTCAAAACTCTTGAAACAGTCATACAAATAACTCATAACAGCACCAATTTTACCATTTTTCTCTGTGTGTGCGCGTCAAAAGCACTTGTAAATTCTCCACCCATAAACTTGTACAACATCTTTGTACAACAATATGGCTTTCAGTATTTTTTTTCTTTTTAAGTTTTACAAGCAACTGAAATTTAATTCTCGTTTATCTTTCTTTAAATTGTTTCAACGACACTTCATTGAGCACAGTATGCGTCATCAAAAGAGGAACAACACTTTTAAATGCTTTTTCCTTGAAAAATAACAGATACACAGGAGGAGGGCACAATGATTTCAAGAATGTCCATTTGGTATACAACGTGTTATTATATTGTACCTACTTGCAAGCATTTGTGAATGTTTTAACAAACTACAAGGGAAAAAAGGAATGAAGGAATGCATGCATAATTGATCGGAGGATGGTGACCGGCCAGTCGACCAGTGTCTAACTACAGTATGCTGTGTACTGTAGTGTGTACGTATTTTACAGTTTCTGTACAATTAAATAACAAAAGTTTTTACTAAATCAAAAATAAACCTTTTTTTGGTACTCGTTACAAATGTAGTTATTAAATGTGTTTACTTCTCCCTATTTTACAGAGAATGGATATTGGGATCACTAGGCAGGTAAAATGATGATAAAGGTGAATATTATGATGATAATTATGAATTACGATGAAAAGTGATATGAATCATTAGGCTGCTTAGTCCATTTGTACATGTATTTTTTGTATGCATATGCATCAACTGGATAGGTTCCACTAGAAAAACTATAATGTTTATTTACGTTAAGTGCATATATCACACTTTATATTTACCATAATCGTCGTCAACATCGCAACCGTGTGTGCATTTTACTACTTTTACTGTTCTTCAGCTTGTGTGGAGTGGCAGTTGAGGATGAGGTTAGTGACAATATTACAATTTCCATTTTTAACAGATCAGCATGCAAGCACGCACGCACTTTATTAACGAAAGTGTATTTTAGAACAGCATTTTTAGCGTTGCATAAGTGGTAAAACTGGTGTGTTTATACTGTTGGATAAAATAATCCATGGTCAACATCGTCATCTCATATCTCAATTTTTTTCTTCGTCGTGTTCTTTCTTTTCTTTTTCCAATCTTCTTTTTTGGCAAAATTTCAGACTATTTTTTTCTTTAAAGCATATATATGCATTGTAATCTGTGAATGTGTGCGTATATCCCTAAAAAGAAAAGGTAAATGAAATGTGTGGAGGATCGTATCAGCTATCGGATAATCTTTAGCAACAATGAGCAGGTGGCACATTTATTATTTAACCATTTTTACACTCTTCATCTGTTGTTGTCTGTATAAATATGCTTACATACCCCCTTTCGGTTGATTGGACTCACTGATTAATATCAAGGATTATCGTCATACCACCACACATCATCATTTTTTGCAGGCTAGTAGTATAGTGGGCAGTTTATCAAAACAATTAGCATTTTTCTTTACAAAAGATTGTGTTGATAGCTGCTTGTGGGGTTGACTACAGTAATGAATTGTAATCTTTCTCTTCCATCTTCTACTCATATTCTTAATTTTAAAGAAATAAACAAACTGACATGTTTTAGGAAAATAAAAACACACACTATTATCAACTTCCTTCAGCTACATTTTTACTAATTTCATGTCTACCGTCTTTCGCATTAGCCATTATTTTATCACTTATGCATTTTAAACATCACATGGCGCAAAGTAGTAGCTGCAAACTTGGACAGCCACATAAATTTTGAGAGAATAGACATTGACATCAAGCGAAAAGCTTTACTTTGTTCATTATCAAGGGAGTAGAGTAAATAAATTACAAACTATTGACAGAATTCAACTCTGAAAGATGGACAAATGAGCTGGTTAGTATTATGACCAGCAGCAAAATGACTGGTTGGCAGTTATTTGGTCACTGTTTGCCAATTGAGTAAATTCAAAGCTCGTTATAATACATCACGAACAAACAATGCAATAGGCAACGATACTTCTGTAAATAATAATTACCTACCTAGTTATGATTGTCATTCATTAATGGAATAGATTGGCAATTAAAGTTGCAGGGTTTTGACTGCTTAGTCTGTTACTCGTCAGTTTATTTTTTTATACTGCTCTGAGGATGGAACTTTTTGAGAAGGAAAGAAGGGGTAAAAAGCGTCCAAAGGTTGATGCAGTGATGAGTTGATATCCTGCTGAACTTTAGATAAGCAATACCTAGAAAAGAGCGCAATATTTACGAATAGTGTCTTCATCTTGATTACATTTTGCTTTGAACTTTGACTGAGTGGTGTGATGAGAAACGCATATTGACCAGAATTGTGGCAGGCCCTACCAACCATGCATAACAAACAGCATCTTCAAAAGTTTATGTTAATAACCTGATGCACTTGAGTAATTTACGATAAGACAAAAAAGGTGCGAGTCAAAGATTAGATACTGCACTTTAATGTTTCATTTACTTACCACCACCACCACTGTCTGTATAGTATATTCATCATCGTCAGCATCGGAGTAATTATGTAAGATGATTAAGAAGATGTATGAATTATGCATGATTCCAACGTAATATTGCAATTATAATTATATTTTTGTTGATGGTGATGGCGCATCAATATGAGGCGATGGAACCGGCAATAACAGGGCCGAGATATGAAAACAGTGAAAAAACAAACCTCAAGCTAAAATTGTTTATCTTGATTTTAAAGTAATGTTTATAGTGTGTGTATTCATGGGACGTTTATTGACAAAAAGAGGATGATGCTGAGGATAATGATGAGCAGTGTCAATGAGTTTTATGGTTAATTTCGTTTTTGGTTTACCATTTCAGCTAGGTCAATATGATCATTCTTTGGTATTGACTTGTTTTCCTTTTTGTTATTA
>JAHZNE010007616.1:0-11327 GCA_027744055.1 Callyntrura sp. NNG-2020 | reverse complement strand
ATGGATGAGACACACCATTGCACAAAGAGACAACTGAAGGGGTAATGTATTTAATGGATGGTTCATCCTTTCCGAAAGCTGCTAGTGGCTGGTGCTACAGACCTGTCAGCAAATATGTAATAGTGACTCTATACAAGATGGACACACTGTATCATCATCATAACGTAACGACGATTCATAAAGTCATCTATTTATTACCTTGTTTGTATTGATGACGAGCACGCTAGCACATTAATATACTGTAAACTTTAAAGATAACATGATGATGATGTGTTTGCATTCCTACTGAGTGCGTATTTTGTTTTTAGTCGACTTGGTTATTATTTGGAACATGAAACAAGTTGTACGATGATTAATCAAATAGAGTACATTATACTGATATGATAATTAAATTCAACGTGTTTGTAAATACGTTGGCAATTGTTTGCAGCATTTCCCTTTGTACATCATCTGTGTAGGGGATCAAACAAAAGTATAAGAGCATTTATATTTAATCAATTCATCCGCTCGGAGTATCAAAAGCAAGTTAGTATTGCACCTCTGCTTGTTATTGCATTACGTGGTAAAAACAAAGGGGATTGTAACAATCATTCATATTACTTTGATCTCATGACTAGGTGCATAAAACTACTCTTGTGGTCACAGCAAAATACAAAGGTTTAATTTGTTAATAGGGGAACATTGATCCTTTTTGGAGAAAATAGAGTAAAACCTATGAACACATCTATGCAAGGTTAATACGCGTTGACCAAAAGTAGTTAAAGTTATTGTTTAAACTAGCTAATGGGAGGGGACTAATTTTGCTTCCAGGCCTTCGAAATTGCCGTATTTGCAGCTCCGGTGCTGTCGTGTGCGCCGTAACGAATTTCCTACACAAGTTTGGCGTATGGCAAACATTCGAAGTCCTTTCTTATATACAACAACAACACAAGTATTTCTTGCTCTGTTGCCGTTAACAGGACATCTGGTGATTCTGGTGTACATAACTCAGTGTTTATTCTGAACTAACGCACCTTTATAATTTTACTACTGCTGACCTTTTGGTATTAGCATAGAAATGTGACCTTGCACATTTAGTTAAATGACTCAACACCCTGTCCTGACGTCCTGTCCCCTAAGCAACTTTTACAAGTATTGCCGTTCACATTAAGATTCAATTGCATCTATCATGTATCATGTGATTACAACTTCCATGTACAATTAGGGGCAATTTTGTCCATGACTTGCTAACATTCTCGTTTTGTTAGTGTAATAAAGAATGTTAAAATCTATTTGTGAATGATAAAAATGATCATAAAACACTTGTGACACGAATTCATGATGATGTATTAAAATAAAAATAATTCTATGAAGCAGTTCTTCTTTAAGTAGCTTATGGGATGATTGCAGTGATGGATTTTGTGTTAGTAATAGTTATGAAAACGTAAATGTTAGCTTGGCCGCATATTGATGCATCTCTGTGTATGCTCCTTCTCTCTGCCGTCGTCGTCGTGAACTCATTAATAAAGTGGCACACCATGCAAATGTAAAAATACCCACAATGTCATATAATGTGTATAACGGAACTCAAGTGGAGCCATCATCAAGATAAAATGGCCTGGAAACTGGAATGAATCCAAAATGCTGCCTTGTGGAATACGGTTTAACTTCTGCTGTATCACCATCACGCAGTTCTTTTCCTCTTTCACATTTGACAGAGATTATTTTTCAATGACAGGTTTGAAGGTGCTGAAACGTTGTTAAATGCATAAATGATGACTGGAGATTAATAAAGGTAGAAATGGTAATAATAGGTGAGTCCTAGGGAGACAACGAAGGCCAAATAAGATCTCTGTCTCTATTCGTTTCTTTCTATATTTGTTATTCATTCAGGGAGAAAAAAACTTCCTCACACAGGAAATGACTCGGATAGTACGACGTATGAAAATAACGAACAAAAGTGAAGATTTATGTTGAACATAAATTGGTGTAATTCTACAATTAATACATGTCATTTGGAATCTGTGTATTGTATTGATTTTGGGTTCAATTCAAGACAATTTCACTTGCATGTACATATAGTGTCGAGTCGAAGAGATTGGTATCAGGTGTGCATTATAAATAAATACTGTATTTATTCATCAAATATTTATTAACTACCGAGAGCGTTTCTGCTCTTATAAGTGGGTAAATGCGATTACAATGTTGTCTGTGTGTGGACACGGTTACTCAAACATATGAGGGACAGTTTACACCTAATTGGGTAAACATGCACCAGCCAATAATGTAACTTCGAATTTCGAAGATAGGCTCCGCAAATAAGCTGAAATTTGGTGCATCAGTACCTCTAAGTATCATCCATTAAAGGTGAAATATTGTAGCATTGTTGTTCATCTTCAAGTGATCCCTTATCGATTGGCTGAAACGGAATTTCAAAATTCCTATTATTTTACGAGATATTGCGAGAACAGTCGGACGGACACGTCTACACATATAGTACCGAAGGGACAATAAAAACGGTGGTACTAGTAATAACAAAGCAAAGCTAAAGGTGAGTTGTTCTAATGAAGACAAGATTTGTTTTTAGGAAAACACGAAAAGTTGCGCGTCATTCTGTCCTTGTTCTAAGAATGCGCTCTGTGCGTTGTTGACTGTTTTGGGTATAACTTAATGATTACGATGCTCACGACATGGCTACGAGATGGCTATTGACCGCCACAGTAGCGGCGCTTCTATATTGTAGCTTGAAGCAAAACAGTCGTCTTCTTTACATTATTATCATGTGTGGGTATAAACTTTTAATCGCCTATAGAAGTCGTGCCTGAACATTTTATGCAGTACAGCTACTTATTCTATTAAAACTGTTATATTGTATTAGAATCACACTTCACTACTACTGACTCCGTATTCAGTAGTCACTATGGCCATGGCTAGTAGTACACATGTATATCCCTACATATTAGTCGTTTTTACGAATTTGTGTACTACGAAAAAAATATGGATAATTTAAGTTACTTATACAGTGCAAGTAGGTAGGTATTTTGCAATCTATCGTTTTGAAAAAACATGTAACCCTGATTAATACATGCAGCTTTAATAAATTAAAACTATTTACTGTGGAAATATTATTACTTCAAATATAAGCGTGCTTACGATTGCAAATGTGAATTTCGTCGAGGTTAAATTAGTACCTGTATCATGAATCGGCTCTTTCTGGAATATTATTATTCTCTGGCTTGAGAAATATCGACCGTCGATTGATCTTGATGCAACAAACACGAACACATACACATACATGGGATCCGCAGCACGTTTTTAAAGTACTTTTCGTCCATTTAGGGATGGCATGTTATTTGATTTTTGTTGTGCACTACAGTCAAGTGTACCGTGTACCATGTACATGGGAAAGACATGATGATCTTTTCTACTGTTGATTATTATTACAAAGGAAAGAGGATCTCTTTTAGCTCTAAATTTAGTTCATTGGTCTGTATGAGCCACCCCCTCCTTTTAGACAACAAAATACAGAAAATTTCCGTTTTTCATTTCGGTATTCTGCTACACGCTGTAAGTAGAACGTACATCGCCATCGTAGATGTGGTAGAAATCACGAGGAAGTTCGTGTTGCGTAGGTTGTTGCACACATGTGTAAATTTTTCTGATTTTCATTATTAGAACACATTATGACATTGTTTGATATTTCTCATGCATATAATGGGGTGATGTATACGTGACATTTTTTCAAAAGATGGCTGAATAATCCATATACTACTTTCATGAGTTTGAACGTGTGCGTGTGATGTTGGAGTTGGAAAATATACCGTCACATTATTTGGTGGGTATATCGAAAAAGTTGACATCAAATAAGTGAAGATCGCCGCTTTATTCTGTACAGAGAGCACGAAGGCATAAAGAAATGCGACAGCAACAGCAACTCAAATGCTGGAAAGCACAACTATCTACAGATGTGCCTTTCCAGACATTGCTTACCATCAAACGTCAAAAAATGCCACCACTTCTCTACTGTTTGTGTTGTACACGTTTTTCTTATAGCAGCAGCCATCAATCAATCCTCGCTTGTTTCGTGTACATTTTCCAGTTTTATTTCCCTCCTACAGTAAATGTGCTAAAAGTAAACTAAATTCCAGCCGTTTTTGATCTACATACTTTTAATAGTCATCCCAGTAATACATGTACACTTAATAATAGTAGCTTATAGACATTTTGGTGCTGTAGTTGGTAGTGTTCTTGTGTCACTCTTCAGTCATGTCGTAGCCTACAGTCCTTGGAGCTTGTTTGCGACCAGAGAACGATAAAAACTCAATTTTGATTTACTGCGTGATTTCATATTCTTCGCGGTGTTGCAGTGGAGGTCCTACAGGTCATCTTTACTTCGTCTATTTCTATTCTATTTCGCACTATTTCGTCGTGTTTAGAGTTCATTTACGATTTTTTTCTGATGTTAAGAATATTAAAACTTTAAAAAATCACGTTTAACACAACCTCCCACCAGACCATGCTTTTGCTGACATACCCAACCAAGCTGTTGTTAGATCCAAAGATTTGATGTCTATAAGCCTATTCGTATTCACGTTATTATTACGTAATATCATCATGATGCATAGAGAGCGTTTTTTATAAATGTTGAAATAGTCGTTCTTATATACAACTGTACAATTATATAATAGTATGTCTTTCGTTGTAATGTTGTAACAACCGCGTCCTTCTTGGAACTTGCTTTAAATTCTCATGTAAAAGTTGATGCAGTCTCGTTCTCTAGAATAAAAAGGAATCCTTCCACGGAATCGCCGTAAGTTTTATCAGAAACGAGGGTTCTATTGTGATATCGTGGTTTCCTATTACGCTAAGCGCCCATGCATCTCCTTCTGTCGTGTCGCTGTGTACACTAAAATCTCCAAACCCTGAATATCACACGTTACCATATAACGTAAACGTAACAGTTTTTTTCCTCGTTTCCCCTCATTCTCACTCACAATCACATTCACAAGCAGTATGAAAGGATGTAATAAAAGAGTCGAGTTAGTCGTGTATGCGTTTGTGTTGTAAGCGCAACCATATCCGCATCTTGTAATCATAATGCACACCACACACACACACACTCAGCCCGTGAAGTGAAGCTCACTTTCATGGTGAAACATTAAAATGCTCTCTTCATCACTTTTCGTAGAAGCACGTGGAAAATTGATATTTTACAATTTATTTGTCCTTGACGTTAATAGTTGCAGATCGGAGATCGAAATCGCCCAAATACGTACAATAAAATAGGCATGCATATTTATCCCATCCAAACACTACAAATTACCGTCAAGGTATGTAATAAAAATCACTTCGGAAGAATGATAGGGAAAAAATTTGGGAGGATACATTTCAATTGGACACATATCTTGTTATCGTCTAGTTTAAAAGCATTAATTCCAGTAGCGCGCTGGTTGTAGATTTATTGTCATCTTTATTGGCTGGCGAAAAAAATTGGGTAACTAGCATAGCTACTTATTTTAAATTGGATTCATTCAAGCTGAAGTTCTTGAACAGGTTATGTATGTTAAACAACAACAAAAATAATAATATAGAGAGCTTAAATCTAATGCGCAGGTTTTTCCGCTTTGTGGAGAAGTAAGCTCGTATTTTATAACAAACAGTAGTTATGCTATTGGTATATATTATAGAAATACTGTTTCCTTCAGTTTGTTTTGTCGTGTGGAACTACTATGTACACCAAAGTTTTCTAGCTCATGTTTCTATAGAAATTAGCGATACCAGCGGTGTTGTGATTTGTGATCTCGGAAGACGGATAAATTCCATATAATTGTGCTTCTTCATATCTATGTATAGACAGTCAGCAGTCATAAACGAGGAGGATAGAAGTGGGTAGGGATAATGTCACCTCGTTTTCTCGTTCCTACTCCACCTCCACTACTGCCACCTCCTCCGTACAAAACAAACGCCAGCGTTTCTATGTATTCATACTTTCAGTAATGGAAGTGGTAACTACATAAAAGAAACTAATAATAACTAGATGAAAGGACCGGTCGAAGAAGTACATATATGCATCATAGAGGTTGTAGCTATATTAAATGCTCTTTTGTGGTCTCCTGCCTCCTTGTTTTAGCGCAGGTAAAGCAGTAGTGTAAGCAAATTCAATTTAATCATCACAGTAGATATTTTAAGTACCACACTTACGCAACGCCACCACACCTACGCTTGACTTGAGCACACACGAAAATAATTTTTATATTGCGCAAGAGATGACGACACAGCTATAGTTTATAATATAATGAGAATGCTTTTTAGTTTTTTTTATTTATACGCTCGACTCTTTCTTTGCCATGAATTCCCATAAAATTGATGTTATATACTTTCACGGTCCACATCACAGAGTATATAGTTATTTATTCACGGTTTTCTGTCATCAACTGGTGAATTATATTTTTTAAGCACACATGAAAGCGAAATGTCACATATTTTCATACAAGTTTTGAAGAAAAAGTCAAAATACTGTGCTCGACTAGTTTGCCAAGCGCAAGGAGATGGCATCAATATCCAAAAAACTCTCGTCGTATCTTTTTTAGCTTTCCTAACAAAGTAACAGCACAACATCAAACGGTTCGTGGAGGAAAATATCTTGGTATGCAAAATCAAAGCTCGATATAACAGACA
This sequence comes from Callyntrura sp. NNG-2020, assembly GCA_027744055.1. Classification (NCBI taxonomy): domain Eukaryota; kingdom Metazoa; phylum Arthropoda; class Collembola; order Entomobryomorpha; family Paronellidae; genus Callyntrura; species Callyntrura sp. NNG-2020. The sequence goes on along the minus strand of JAHZNE010007616.1, from coordinate 4,670 downwards.
CACATGTAGGAGATTCAAGTTAGTCAGGAAAAGAGCCGTTGTGTAAGGCAAACGGCAGGTTCTATTCCATGACGGATATGACTACATGCAATGGTATGTTACGTTACCGATGATGGTTTTAAAGGAATCAAACGGCCATAAAATACAAATATAATTGCCTGGGTTGCACAGGTAATCGTTATATAGAAGAGACGATCTTCTAATGTATAGAAAACAACACGTAAAAAAGACAAGAAGATGTTTGCTTTTGTTGTGTGTCCCTTTTGTCAAGTTTGATCTCCAACTGGACGCTGTAATAGACAGTGAAGATTGATAAGTTACCGAACTGTCGACACGATGTAGAATGTTCAAAGGATGAAAATCGCATTAGCAAGAATAATTGTATTTAGAAGTAGAAGGCATGTAGCCGCCATATCTTACATAAGTAAGTAATAATGTAATGAAAGTTTCGTCGACTTGTCTTCTTCTTCCCTTTCTCCCATTTCCATTTATCTGACTTCTTGAAGAGTTGTTTGGTAGAAAGAGTAGGGATCGATACGCACCGAATGTTTCTTTCATATCCTCCGTGCTGCTACATTGTTGGGCTATGGCTAAGGAGAAGAAAGTTTCTTAACACAAAATAGAATACCTATTCAATATAATTATAGAAGGAGCTGGTAGTTCCATTGTGTTCTATTTATATAATAAAAACTACATCAGAAAGCTACTTTGCACTAAATAGGAACATGATTATGAGATTACCAAAGAAAGTTGATCTCCGAAAGGTCGTTGCGTTGTTGTTAGCACAAGATTCCCGGTCCAAGTTATAATTTGATGGTTGAAGTTACCGATTTGAATTTACCGCTACCTATCATGTATGCACAGAGCGCAGTGGTGTGGCTGGCAGGAATGCAATCTTGTACAGTGCGACGGAGTGACAGGACAACGATGCAAACCAATGTCACCGTGTGGAACCGTTTTTGTAACATTTCATTTTCGTGTTTTATATTTCAGTAGCGCACAAATTCATTTCATGCTTTCTGATTGTGAGAGATTACATAAAACGGATATTTATTTTTGTATTGTTCTGGTGGTAAAACGGCTGGAATGACATTGAAAAGTTATTTATTTAAATTGGAAAATAATAAAATGTAAACCTATAAATAAATAAAATTGTAGGTGGAAATTATTCGAAATTTTATTTGTATTCATTCTGGTATCTCGGTATTTACCACGATGATAAATATTCTGCTTACCAGCATATTAGTAGTAGTTGGATACGATCTTTTGTACCAGATGTCTGTAACCGTGTTCACAAGCATTGGTGGTTACACAAAATACTTGGTATTTAGTCTTTGTGACTGGTGAGGTTATGATGTGTGAATACAGATCGGTATAATTGTTTTCAAGGAAGAAAGGTAGATACAAACGATTAACAATTTATTTAAATTTACATTTGTTCGCACGTGTAGCAGGAAATTCGCTAAATTTTGTCACGTGTTATGTGCATAAATATGCATGTTGCAATGTAGTTTTAAATGTCAGTAGTCAGTGCTGGCAGTAGTATTAGACAACTTTTTTACTTCCACGGTATGAATTCCTTATTGACTGATATGATGCCTTGTTGAGAGGAAATAACTACCAATGAAAGAATATCGTCACTACTCGGTTTCGGTTGTCATACTATAACATATACAACGTTATGCCTTCTCACGTGTTTTCCTGAACTTATTTAACTTTTTCTACATTTTTCAATTGAAAACTTTGTAGTGAGATCAGTGATAACTATATACTATAAACACAATGTCGTTACCGTTCTTGTTCTTGCCATTGACGTCAAGGCGTTTATGTAATACAAAATTTCCTTTCATTCAGGGTCCTCTATTTGAGAAAGCAAAAAAAAAACTTTAAAATAATAATATCTTGACGTACTGCTGCGAATATCCAGGATCAATTTAAGTAGGTCGACGAATAAATATTGCTATTCCAATAAACACTTGACGGAATTTGGCTTCACTTAGTCCTTTTAAATGCGGCGTCACTCGATGGACATATTAATTTAAACTGGTTTCGTGGCTCCATGCGCTTGCTACACGGGGGGTATTTTAGTAAGGGTAGGGTCCATCATACTTGTATCATTGTTAGTCCCAGCATGACGGTAGCAGAAAATTGCAAAATTGTTTTTCACCAATCCCTTTAATTTAACACATTTGAGACCTACAATTTGCCTTTAGGTATGCAGAAATTTTTTCCACGTATTTAGCAAATTCAGCATTTGATAAATATTTGGTACATATGATAATGTAGCGTATGTAATGTACGAGGAAAAAATGTTTGCTTCTCACTTACTTGTTTTGAAACTGGAATATATTAAAATAATTAATGCAGGTATTTATGAGCAACGATCTTAAACTCACATATTTTGTATTTTATTTCAGGACGAAGTGATAGCCCTCCAAGACAGAGTGATAATCCGAGCGTCGGATCTCATGACTTGGATTGTCGAAGAAAAGGATTGGGACTGGGGATTCGTAACACCCTCTTGTAAAATTGACCTTGAGAATAATCCATTATCGAAGGCATTCATGAGTGATAGATATGGAAAAGATGAAAAGCTTTTGGATTCCATCGAACCTCGTAAGTTGTGAAATAAGAATAATGTTCGCCAACGGTACGCGTACAAAGTAGTAGCTACATAATCCCGTCAGACCCGGACCAAAGAGTCGTTTTATAAACTTTATTTTCAAAGACACACAGACACAGTGCATGTGCACAGACCATGTTTCCATATTGTCTCATACTCCTATCCGTCTCCATCTACTGAATTTTACGACAAATCTCAACTTTTCATGTAGCTTCAGTACGAATAGGTATGTCCCATCCTTGCATCTTATCTGAAGTTGGATAGTATGCTGGACTAATTGTAACAAAGGCTGCTGTTTGATGCTAATTATCAATCACTTCGTCTTGACTTCAGTGAATTAATGTAAATTGACACGTAAACGACACGCAACATGTTGAGTTCTGCAACAACGACAATAAGAGAGAAACCGTTGTCTTTGTTGCTTGCTTGTTTCGCAGCGTTTTAAGAAATGCCACCTAGATGGACCACCAAGTCATGCCATCATGCGTCAGCAACGTAACTTGGCGTTTTGGGGTTGTGTAGAAACTCAATATGAACCAGATTTGAAGCTGAATTCCTTACTTTACTTACTTGCACTATCTTGTCTTGTTTACTATACACACAAATTATTCATGGAATGCCATGATGTTTTCTAAATCCTCACCAAATTCTTGTCCTGTTTTCACAATCACTTTCTCGATTTCCTGAGTCAAACCGATGTTCGTCCTACATACTTTGAAAATCGCATATTTTTACTGCCCTTTTAGCATATAGGCAGTGAGATGAATGCATTACATTTTGCAATGTAATCAAAATCAATATCCTTCATTTTTTGAGTTTTGCATACTACTGCACGTATAGGGAAAATGGGAAAACTTTCTCGCAATCGATATTACCTGTTTCATTTGTTTTCTAGTTTCTTGAAACTATAGACATCGGTACATATATGCAGGAAATGTGATTGTATACGTAGAAACCTGTGAGAATATGGCCACTTTTAATCTTGTAAAATTGTAAACTTGACGAGATATAAAAATTAGAGTATCCCCACGAAATATGCTTCAATATCATTTCAATGTTTGTTCCTATATGCATTTAAGCTACGTCATTAATTTCTTTCTTTGTATTAATGCAAAACATGAAGAGATGTCAAAAGGTAAAGGTAGAATAAATTGTAACTCAATCAGTTAAATGAAAATTCATGGAAAACAATAATGCAAATGAAAGTTCGACCCAAACAAATACCTATCGTAATTCCAAATAAAAGTAGTCAACTTATAATGTAGGACCTGCGTAAAGGGAATTCTTCTATTCTAGTATACCACTTCTCAAATTTACAATAGCTTTAGCAAAGAAAAAATTCTTATTCCTTCCTGATTTTATCTCAATTTACCCCCGATTTTACCCATGGTGAGATGATCTACGTAATAATAAATACTCCAACTTGACCGAGATATAGCTCATAGCTATCCACTGCGGAAAACAGAATTAAAAAATTCCTCATGGATTTTTTTCCAAATCAACTTGCTAACCGCAAACAGTTTGGCCTCAATCTCACTGGTGACTACGGAAATCTAATTTTATGATTTTAGTTAATTAATAAAGTCGTCAATTTAAAGTAAGATGCTTTACAGGACACAAATTATATCGTTTTTAATATTTAAATCCTTCTCTTTATTTAACCCAGAATAATTATTTTTCTCTCGATCATTAATTACACGCACGCCTCTCTTCAACAACAGTCACACACTCTCTCGACTTCACACTGCCAGAACGGCTCGTGGACTCTCAGACTGAAAAGCACCGCCACATTTTTTGCCTCTTGTCTCTATGTGTATTAACATAGAACATATCATTTTACTGACTGCGTTGCACACAAAAGTACAATATTATTCTATATGGTTACAAATACATCAGTTATGCACACTACATTGCTCTTTAAATAGAATATACAAGATCATCCTTCAATAATTTTATATTGTGAAGTGACTACTACAAATTACATAAAAAGAACCAAAAGTTTCAATTTCTCTACGAGATTCTTGAGATAACAATAAAAGTGGTGAAT
>JAHZNE010007615.1:0-10739 GCA_027744055.1 Callyntrura sp. NNG-2020 | reverse complement strand
AAATTTAGTCATTATAATGGAATTTTGTTTGTGACAAGTTTCCTCCTTATTGTTACTGGTAAAATATATTATCTTGCAAACGTTGGATCCACGTTTATTTGTGAGGTAAAAATCAAACCAAGCTCAAGTTATGCCAACTAATAGTAAACATGACGCTTCTCCTGTATTAACCTAATTTCAGGTAAACATTTGTGTTGAAAAAATTTGCAAATCTATTGCATCGGCGTTGCACCGAGAAGTATTCACATTAAAGATAAATAGTCACTCGGACGTAAATGAAGTAAGTTTACTTAATGGGATCTTTCATTTATAATTTTATACAAGGACAACACATACACGTGCTTATTCTATTTTTCACAGGTGATCATGATTCATGATAAGTTTCAAGCAAACCCAATTGTAATTTCTCCAGGACATTTTTTCATACTGAGCAGAAAGATGCTTGCTTCGGTAATGTACCTCACATGTGCTATTGATAGTTTACTATTTTACTCAAAGAACTTCACGTGCATATACCGTAGTTTTTATCTCTCAAACTTTTTAAGGCCTGTGGTGTATAAAGCATACAGTTTCATATACTTCCTTATTATGAGTTATGAGTCACCCATCTTTAGACCTAGTGCGGGTATTGCACACTTGGCTTATAATTATGAAGTACATATGAAGTTGTAATTTACTTGAAATTTGAATGCAGGCCTGAAATAAGTTTGGAAGATCACTAAATTATTAATAGTCTACCAGTGTCTAGATAACATTCAATTTTCTTAAAAACTAAACTACTAAACTGTTTGACCCTTAGATTACTATTAGTTAATCTAAGGTTTGACCACATTGAAAACTACTTTTGTTATTAGATGGTGGGGCTAGTAACGACATATCTTGTGGTTTTACTACAATTCAGCAATGATGGTACTACAATGTCGAAGGACATGCATTTTCCAAGGAATTTGAGTGTATATTCCAACGCTACTTTGTTTTGATTTACCATGTACGTAGCATAAGCACTGTGAAGTAATTACATTATGATATCAAAGTTTCATAAAATTAACTAGAGTTAACTTCACGAATCCAATCATTAATGTATAATATAAATTTAAGTATTTTAAATAAAACTGTCATTGTTTTGCCGCTTTATCGGTCACTATTCTCCTCGAATTCCTCAAGGTATATAAGACTACTTTGGCTGTTTTGTTCTGTTGATTTGATTACACAATGAAAGATATTTAGAGGAATTTCTACAATATATTTTTGTCAGTGAAATTTAGAATATTTCTGTTTTTCCTACTGTAACTCATAAGTACAGATTATAAGGGTACACCTTTCTTCGATTATGAACCGTTGCGTCATTCCATTTGGGACTGCCCTTATTTACGTGCATATATAAGTTCCAACAATAGCTGATTGCCTTTCTTTTGATTTTCCTTTTGAATTATTTGAGCAAACAAATATGGATTTGAGCAAACGAAAAAGCTATAAATAAACAATATTTCCACCGTCTCACCGATCATCACATCAACTATAATCTGAGTTTCGTAGAAAATCCGCGTTATTTATGAAGCTGTCGTTCAAAACGATTCGTTCCCTTTCAAATGAAAATGAAGCTGTTGACATCGTCGTTTTTCTTTCTTAAACAGCGTGAAATATAGGGGTATCCTCATGTCCTTCCTCCTTCCCGTTATATTTTTATATTTATCTATACATGACAAATATACAGCAAATCTATGTAGTGCCTAAGTCCTAAGTATAAATGCATCGCTAGATCACAAGTTCTTAGTCTGCGTCTGGTAATATCGTCATCGCCATCAGCTAAGTACACATTCACTACTTCAGTTGTTCCTGCTTTCCATTTCTTTCTTGTACACCTAGCGAAAAGAACAATGGAAAATGCAATGAATTGAAATCTGAAATTCAGATTACTCCTCACTGTCCATGTCCATCGTTTATCTTTCGTGAAGTATGCACTAGCACTTGCTTGGTCAAATAAGTTTCTATCAAACGAGAGCACTTCTTGTTCGCTGGGAAAAGCGGACTAGTGTGGGGAAGGTCTTTAGTCTAGTTTAACAGGAGGTAAAAGAAAAGTATTATTTTATGTGTGAAGTATCGAAACGGTTGGCAGCATTTTTAGAACTACATATACCTATACACATACATATCGTTATAAAGAAACTACACAAATGTCCTTGGCCACTAACATGTAGGAAGCCGTTTATGACTACTCTTATAAGGATGAAATGACATACAAGAGTTAACGACCAATACCACAGGGTCTTAAATCTATTTCAATGGAAAGTAGTAAACTTTTCGTGCGTGCTGTTTCGCAAATTTTGGCAATTTCCAAAGAGCAAACGAATAAGTAAAGAAGGGAGAGGGAGCGGCAGAGAAAAGCGATAAAAGATTTCATTTGTACAAACATAAGGAAGGAGCCCACATATTGTTACTTTATTCTCTACCGACTCGTACGTTTACTGCTTTTTGCAAACGAAAAGAGAAGAAGTGTTCACACAAATACGAAAGAAAGTTTAAAAGAGTATATATTAGAATGAACTTCTTCAGACTCCATCTCAGTGTCAGTTAGGAATCAACGCAATAAAGAAATTCTCAGTTTTTCATCTGTTTTAGTTGCAGAATACGTCTGCCCCATCATACTGCTGAAATCTGTTTTTCTAAACGTTGAACGTTTATACTACAGATTATATTTTACACGCAGATAATTTGACAAACAGACAAATTAAGAACGGCCAAAGTGTATGTGAAGGTTAAATAGAACATAAAAGTAACAATTATACGATAGTTATACGAATACGACTTTCTGTAGTTCAATACGATCATCTAGGCAATCCACGGGTACAGGTAATTTTTTTGGATTTATTGTGTGCGTTTGTGTTTATATGTCGTGTGCGCGAGGTGCATTGTCATGATCATATTTTGGGCGGTAATTTGCAGTTTACCATCCTCATAGACAGGATAAACTAAACGGACTATAGTGTTCAGTGCAGGGGCAGTATACCGTGTAAACATAAGATATTTTAGATATTGTCAAACGAGGTAGATAGATATACTTAATTTTTATTTTGCTATGTTGTATAAAATAGAATTTTGCAAAGCAACTTGCATGCAAATGTTGATCAGCACAATCAATTTTATTTTAAAGCGGCATTGGTTACATATCACATATAATGAATGTTCAGAAGTTGTTGCTTATTTCTGCGGTCGAAAAACTTGTAAATACTATTCTTCGCAGTTGCCTTCCATCTGTGTAGTAGTGTCGTAATTTGCATGCTCGTTAATACGTATATTTTGCAAGATATTAGGCACACTAATTGTTTTTGCATTGAATATAGTTTTATATATATAGTGTATGCGTGTAACGGCTTTGCTTTATGAAGAAGCACACCAATTTCGCACAATGTAAAATATAACTCAATGTTTATTCATTAATAACACAATTTACTAATTGCTAATGGATTGAAGTGGTTATCCTACGCAGCGATGTAACAGCGACGATGTAGCGCAAGACAACAAAATAATGATAAGGACGCAAATTGCAAGCTTGAACTTGTGCCATGGTTTGTTATGTACGTCATTCTTGTACACGCATACAAACGTAAATTGTAATCTTGGTGAAGCCTTTGTGGTGTCACATGCGGAGAGCATCAGCAACGCACAATTGTTCGAAAGCAAAAAGTAAAATTGTTGCTAGCTATATGGCTGGAAATAGAGCCATAATTGTTCAACATAACGGATTACAACATTTTAACTGACTCTATTACTATACTAATGACTAAGTTGAAACCGGGAAAATTATTGTCAACAGGCGTCACAGCCATAATGAACAAAATAATTAATTGTTCTTAGAGTTTTATTTATGTATCTAAGTTTTGTTATTCAAATACTCCTGTGACGTCATTTGACATTAAATGGAGTGCTAGTTTGTTTAAAGCTGTACCTGACCGCAGGTTAAACTTACTTAGGGTAAAAATTCTTTCGTAACTCGGTAGCGAGCGTTATTACTGACTTGGGATTTTCGGGAAATTTGGGGAAATATTTTATCAAAAAGTACGACATTGGAATGAAATTACGCAGCTTTTTTGGGATTTGGATGTTTTGGTAGAACACGTTGATTGTTTAATTGACAAAAAAATTGGATCTTTTTGTAAATGCATATGGGAAGTTTGGAGTTACTAACTCTTTTGTAAGAATTTACGCTATTCTACAATAGAAATCTACACATATCATCATTATCAATAATTATAAATAAACTCATTGTCTTGAAAAGTAAAAAATGTATTTTAATCATCTTTTTCAACTGTCTGTCTAGCTGCATATGCAAATACATCGGTAACTAATAATTGTTCATAATATTAACCAAGGAACTTGTTGCATTAGTTTTGCTCAATTTATATATGTTCAAAAATGTTATTCTTATGAGGAACCCCAAGAACCACTCCTTACCGAAAAATCATAGCTATCTGTATTAGAAGGTTATACTAAAGTAGTTACTATTTTGCAGAAACTCAATGTCTAGCTCAGAGTTTTGGCTGTACATAAAGATTAATTTGCGTTTATATATAATGCTGAATATCACCTGCCTGTATTGTATGTAGTAAAATGAAGACACATTTTGCTGTCACACTAATGTTTCCTTTTCTCATCCTCATGATAGATACTTACCTGTGTGCAATGTTTTTGCCAAATTGCGAATCTATGTACATAAACACATACTCCTTCTTGAACAGAACACACGTAGTAACAATGCCCTGTCAATAGGATTAACTATCGGCATTTCATATACGTGCTAAGTGTTAATTCAGTCTGTACGCATAAACTTGCCACCATATCAAGCTGTTTTTCGCCATGTATATGCTCCTCCTCACTCGTTAAGCTTGTGGAAACAATATTATCCAATGCTGAATGAATGTTCATTTCAATAACATAAATACTACTCTTGCACTTATTCAAAATTCATTACGCACACAATGAAATGGTTACGAGGTTTCCCCATTTTCAGAGCTCTGCTGTTCTTCAAGCAAATGCATTAACAGAAAATTGACATTTATAAAAAGAAAAACTTCAGCAGTGCACGAACAAAAGTGAGAAATAGTTCAGTGAGATAAAATATTGTTTTCAGTCAACATTTGCCCTGCATCCAGTTCCATTCACCCAATTGCACCGTCACATAGTCACAATTTTACATTTCAATAATATATAAGTGCTATATTGACTTGCTTTTCTCTCCAGTCATCGGTGCGCCGACGGGACATAGAAATAGAAAGCAGTTTTTACTGTACTTCCAAGTTTCATTAAGGTTATATAGGTGTAAACAGCCAAAGTATTTTTTCATAAACCGAAATATTATTGATCATACTATTACCCAGTTTCAAGGACGGGGACCTATATTTGTTAGGTAAGCAAACATCTAAATAATCATTATTTAATAATGTAATGTCATAAGTATGTTGTAACAATAAAAACTTGAGTGGCTTATTTATTAGTGTACCATACGATGTGTTGGAGGCATTATATTGCATAAGAAAACTAGTTGCTCGAATATTTCAAAAGTAATCAAATCAAGCTTTCTAGGAACTCTTAGGGAAATATCAGTAGTCCATTGTCTATAGCTATAGTATCACAACAGTGTCAGAGAGAAGTTGAAGATCTAGTAGAAGTAGAAGAGTGCATGTTATGCCAAGAGTGTGTTTTTCTTATTTAGTTTTTATTGGTCTAGCGGCGGTCTCGGTGTAAAGCTAATAAAAGCTCATGGAACGTTTACTACCTACTCTGACTCTGACCTCGTTCTGATACAATATTCCCAATATTTCCCTTACAAAATATGACAGACATGCGGGGAAATATGTAGTGTAGACGATTTTGTTTTACTTTCTACTTTCGCTACGCCGTTGAGTTGTTTCTGTCAACCAACCAGCGATGAACCAATGTTCCCAATGTTTTAGTAGTGTAGTGCTAGAACAAAAGTTATCAGAAATTTTCGACATCGACTTTTGAATAAACAAGAGTTTGCTTTTTGGCTAACCAGATGAATTTCTCTTATGATTCACACACGTGAAATTGCTTATATCATAGGAATATTCAATAATGCAAATATCTAGTTCGATATAAGAAGGGGTTCTGTTAATAGAATCAAATATTGTCGAAAGAAATTTGCGAGTGCATTTTTGGAATCGGGGGTTTTATATTGTGATCGATACACATACATATTTAGTTCGTAAAACGCACATGTCCATATGCATGGTCAAATGGTCAATAACGAAACGACATACGTCCTGGAGGTCTGTTAAACTCAACATTATTTCATCAGCTAAACAGCTTTACTTATTAACAGGGGAAACTTTTGTCTCAAAATACTCAACGCTGAACCGGATTGACTTGTATTCATTATAAACATAAATGCAGCATATTACACACTACGACACTACACAGTATAGCACTAACACACACTGACTACATATTCTAATCACATAATAATAATAATAATAATAATAATGAACGAATCTCTTATTCTTTACGATAATAATACATTGCATCAAGCGAATAGTGTATTGTTCATACGGCAATTTTGGATGTTTCAGTGGTCTCCGTCGTAAAGTAATAGCTACAAGTCATGAAATCCATTTCCATTATTACCATAATCCTCGTTCGTACTTATAGTTGCTCTGGTTAGTTGCAATCAAACAAGATCCCCAAGAAGACAAACAATTTGTAGACCAACCACAAGTGAAACCTGCAACGCAAAGCTCTAAAAGAGTAAGATGAGTACAGAGACAAGAGCATCTGGAGTAAGTAAATTAGAATAAATTGCGTGCGACTTTTTAAGTAACCTTGCACAGCAGATCATTCGTATTCAATGAAAGCAACTCCCATTAGAGCCTTCACTGTACTTGATATTTGCATACAACAACACTCGCGTTCACAAACCACGATCCACATACTTTATCTGTTTCACAACAAGTTTACCACCTATTTATACTGACTACTGACCGAGTGATCTTTGACTTGCACATGCTCCACTACATCGGACCACTTGGCAGACGCTTTTGTTGCCATCGAACACTCATTCATACAATTGGTAGTGGTTATTCGCGAGATGGAATTAATCATTGTAATTTTAAAGACGGTTATTATAAGAATGCTTCCAACCAGACTTTCACTACAGTAGCTAAAGTGAAGTTAAATTTTACCAAATTCCAATTTCTGACGTTGCCCCAGGTTGATCCAGGATTTTACACTTACATAGCACAATAGACGACAGTAGAGTAACGGTGTCTCATAAACTCAAAACATTAATCGTTTTTACGTCTTCATCACAGGAGACTCCTAAACTAGTTAGACAGTTTACAACTTGGAACAAAATGATTGTCTACTCCAGAATAGCGCCGAGTGACTGTCCCATTATAGCGAACCATTTATTGGGAACTTTTTTTAAACAGGAGCCATTTGGTTTAGCACTGGGTATGTTCCTTTCACTTTCTTTATTTTATGCAGTGTTGCTACTGTCAATTAACGCTGGTACAGCGCCCGCAATGCTGTTGTGTAAGTTTTCATGTGCGTATTGTAGAAATATCATTTATTTCTGTGCATACAACGTTCAATAGGTTTAACGCTGGATCAAGTTGAGCCATGGTATCCGAAATTTCTTCAGGAGGTTCTTAATTATTATGAACCAGTCAGTTTCATGGCCAAAGATACCGACACTAATGAAGTTGTTGGAGTTGCAATAAACATAATCATGGATCTCGATGATAAGTCTCGCCAGCCTCCACCTGGGATGAAACCATACTTGGATAAAGCAAAGCAACCAGCTAAGTGGCAAATTGCAACATTCCTAGAAGATTTGGAAGAAGGTACATGTGTGCAGTACTAGTTGAGGAACTGTTCAAATTTGCTTTTGCGTCCACTTTTAAACTATGATATATATTTTTAAAGCGATGTATGTTGTTGATTAATTTAACCAGGAGTGGATGCTGTGAAAACGCTAAATATGGACACAACAAAAACCAACAAAATGTTTGTTTGTCTATTCCTCAGCGTTTCACCGGAATACGGTGGAAAGGGACTGGCGAAGACTTTGATTCGAGAAAGCGAACAAGAAGCAAGACAAATTTCGGGCGTGACTGTTGCAATGGTTAGATAATCTATGATATTTATCAATGACATTTACTTTTCATTAGTTGAACACTTGTGTCAAATATTGACAAAGTGAATTTTTGTAACTTTGAGTTCTGCGAGACTTGCGATTACTTCTTTAGCAGTCGAAAATTCATATTATCCAGAACTGAAAATGTATTGATTTGTAACGTAAATGCAATATCATTCGTTTATATAGACCGACGTCACATCACATTTTAGCTACTTGGCTTTTCAAAAACTCGGATATCAGTGCATCAAAGAGCAACAATATCTAGCATACAAAAATCCCGATGGAATTCCAATTTTTGAGGGTCGTGATAAACAGCTTGGTGTTCACACTCACGCTAGAGTAATGGCTAAGCCACTTTAGACTGAAGTGAAGAATGTGGAGAAGTTCAAGACGTTGTCCCAGATTACGCATATTATTGCTATATGTGCTATGTTTGTTTAAATAAGCTTACACGATAAATGTATTTATTTTAAGTACATACACATTAAAAACAACACAAAGTTCGTAAATTTCATGATTTGCAATATTTTCATTCCCCCATGAAACAATGAAATGTATAATGCGATAGTTTTTAAAGACACAAAAACGCGCAAAATCTTATGATAAAAATATAGTTATACACAAAATTAGATAAATATTTAATTTCAGACGGGATTCGAGGTTTATTTAATGGCATTACTTCAATTTGGAGGCACTTTAATTTAAAAGCGTCCAATAAATGCATCTCTATTTATCCGAGTCAGTAGGATCCGGATCAATGCACAAAGTTTGTTCACGTTCACGCCACTGGCCCTTATCGTGTTCATTGGGAATTCGATGAGTAACTGTTATTACTTCTGTATTTTGAAGAGAAAACTGAGCATAGGTATCAGTTTTAGCTGAGCGATTTAAGTTGATTCTACGTATTAAACATGGACAGGGATGTACATTATTGTACGTCATACAATCTAACGGTTTAATTAATTGATTTGTTCATTTGACATTCAAAATCAAGTTACCTCTTGCCAACTTCGCAGTAAGTTAGTAAACCTTCCTTTTCAATAAAAATGCAGGTATCATAAATAGTAGATAAATTTTTCGACCCTTCCTTAAAGACGTAATCCCGTGCCAACACGTATTTCCTTGTGTTATCGTCTTGGGCATTCTTATCAGCGGCAGTATCATCTAACGCATTACTTTTGGAGGATTTCGGTATGAAGTATCCAATTCTTTCACCGTCTACTTCCTCTTCATTAAGTGCCATAGCTCTAAAAAAATATGATTAAAAATTACAGTAATGCAACTTTTAATTTGCTGGATGATAACTAAATAGTAGGATTACTGTAATAAAGCATTTTGCATTTGATATTCGTTGATTTTTCCAAAATTTCCTGATGTGGAAGGAGATGTGTCAAATGTGACCTGAAAAACAATTTGAAAACGAAATGTTAAATAGCGGAAAATGATTTGCTTGGGGTTGGGGTTTATTTTTGAGATATCACATGTAATGAATAACACGATATAGGTCAAAAACACCTTTATCTATCTGCAAGAAGAGAAAGCGGAGAGAAAGAAAGAGAGGATAAGACAGAAAGAGTATATGCCATACAAAAAGGTAAAATGGGTTCTCGGTTAGCATATTATGTTATTCTAATATGAAGAAATCATATATTTCAAACCTCCACGAAAACATGTTTCCACAGGTCAAAGTCTGGAAATACAGGGATAATTTCTTCAGCATTTACGCCAGGTTTCGAATGATGCTCCATAATGGACACAGCGTCCGCAAATGATTTCTCAATGCTTTTGATACGCATTCTCCGGTCCTTCAAGTTATCAACTTCTTTCCATTTTGGTTCATTTTTCAATTTCTTGCTGATAGCTTTGTCCATTCTGTACTCTAGTTTCTCTCCATGTTGAGTTTTGAATTTTGCTGGTTCCGAGGACAAATACTCAGTCCGACGAAGCCACGTAACGGGTGTCTTATGAGTTTTACTTCTTTTGAGCAGGTTGGCTTTTTCTAAAAAAAAATTTGAAAAAAGATCCTATCACCTATTAGAATAGTTTATGCTTATTGTTATCGATGTACTTGTACTTATATGATCACAAGAATAACCTTCAACCTTTGTTATCACACTACTTGGAAGGAGTTGGAACCAACTTCTCTTTGGTTATATATCAAAACTCAAAACTATTATATGTTATATTAACCTTTATCTGCGTCATCATCGACTAGTATTTGGTCCTTAGGATCCAGTTCAAAATTTTCTGCCTTCACCTTTTTCCTGCTCAAAGTACTCCCGACGAGATCTACAATCACGCCGCAATTCTGGTCCACTAATTGCTCATAAAAAGGGCGTACTTCAGTTGTTGGCAATTCAAATTTACTTAGGTCCAGGGGTAATATGATATGCTTAGGATCACATGGAACATCCGGTAATGTGTTCTGGTATGTCGGTTTAATGAAAAAGTCCTGCCTGTGACATTACACAAATTATAAATATCAATATCTAGTCTACCTCCAACATCCACTTTATTGGTGGAACCTCGCGACCCGAAAATCCGAACCTCGCCACCCGAAATTTCGGGTCTCCCCACCCGAAAT
>JAHZNE010007614.1:0-16624 GCA_027744055.1 Callyntrura sp. NNG-2020 | reverse complement strand
TGTTTATATTGAATTTTCACGTTATTTGCATGACATAATATACTTGCATAATTTTGCATAACGAATTTTCGAAAATTGCATAATGAAAATCGCAAAAATTGCATAATGGTGGCTACCTTAGTAATAAGTAATAACTGAGTCTGTGGGTGGTTGAACAAGACATTTAAACAAGTCGGTGTGTGTTTACCCAAGTTACTAGATCTTTTTTACATTAGCGTAATATGGTAATAACGGCTACTACTGCACCCTGAGTTGATGTCATCTCACGATTAAGAGCTTGGGCAATACTCATTTAAACCACACACACAATCGACCATGAAAAGAGGTAACTTTAACGCTTTTCATTGGTGGCGAAAGTGTATACAATACATATATGCATACGCTCACGTTAGTAATTTGGCACACGCCGGAAACAGGAATTTGGGTTTATGTCCATAAAATAGACTTACATTACCATTTCACGAACGAGTAACAAGCAGTGAAATTTTCTTAATGGAAAAACATGCGCGAAAAATACTCGAAAGAAGTTGCCCCCAAGGATCCATGGTCGTTATTTGGCTTAGACCGTGTAGGTAGATACACAGCAAGAGAAAGTGTGCGTGTGTGCAAGTGCGTTATATATGTTTGTGTAGTCGTATGAATTCTGTGTGGAAATGAAAGTAATTTCCTTCCAAGAAATGTATTAAAATGGAGAACATGTTAATTGGCAGCTAAATGGTTGTGATACATTTTCCCAGAACATGAAATTCTTAGTACAAGTCAGAGAAGACTCTAAAAGTAATGCCTATTGGTAAGTGAGTTGGAAGAAGACTCATGTGAATAAACGTTCCAGAATCGAATGGCGATGATGCTGTTGACTCTGTAAGATGTTGACTTGTTGGTGGTAAACATACTGTGTTGTAGGTAACCTACGTGGGTCGGTTGTTGGTAGGTAAATGGAATAGGTAGAGTAGGCTATAGCTATAAGTTCCAGTTGACGTATTTTCCACTTATATTATTAAATCCTTTTGACACAAAATTTCTCTTCCGACTCTCCAATTTGATGATTGCACAATGCTTACCTGGGGAGTTTTGAACGGTACTCGATCGGGGTTTGGCCTGATTTAATTTAATTAATGAATTGACACTCACTTCATTTCCTTCAGTTTGCTCCTTCTCTCTTCTAAACTCCAAACAACAGCTGTTAGAGAAGGAGAAAAGCTATTTTTGTCTCTACACAGGAGTACATTCAGGAAATTCTTGGCTATCATCAGGCCCTTTTACACTAATGACTCTCTCTCTCTCCCTCTCTTTGAACCAAGAAAAGGACCCTAAACTCAATATTCAAAGTTCTTTTTATTCTCTGTAAAGAAACATTCCACCGAGATTCTATATATTCTACCGTGCTTTTCTGGTCGATTTGTGTTGTAGTAACTCACAGAGAGACTTCTGTTGGCAATGGAGTAAATATCCTGTGATGTATAGGCAATATTATTTTTGTTAGTGCTCTCAAGCGCCCACTTTGCCCATTCTGGTTTGCCAGCATTTATTCTCATCCAGAAATCGGAGAGTAGAGTGGGTCCATTAGTGTCATCGTTAATTTGTTACTTTCTCTTGATGATGTAAAAGGTGGGTTTGATGTACGTAAATTTTATCGTTCGCTGGCAAGTTTCATAGACTTTGTAATAGCTTGGTACTAAATTACGACTTATGTTGAAAGTGTAAGCGATTTCGATTGCGTTCTACAACAACGTCGTATTGACGAAAAGGGAAAATATACTTAGATGCTTATTCTGTCTGCTTTTCTCTGAACCATCATAATGTGCAGGATGATAGAAGGGAATGTAATTTAGTATAACGAAATTACAATTTGAAGTTTATTTACTGATTATGCCAATTATGCAAACAACAGAATCAGTGAGGGCTTCCTGCTGTCACTGCTTGTGTGATGATGATAGAGAGGCGTGTCGTGACAAGGAGATAAGGCGTTGTACGCATCCAAATAATAACTAGAAATATGCTTGTCACTTTTTCAGCAGCAGGCGATTCACGTCGCTGATACACACATGCTTTCACTTCATGTATTCTCTTTGAAGTTTGGTCGAAAGTTTCGCGTCCGACCTTTTGTATCGAAGATAATTTTCCCAGCTTGGCTTGCTCGATGATTTATGTCTGGTCTCTCCAACATCATTTATTTTAATGGTGGGCTTCTGTTTTGCAATTTTCTATTGACACCACAGACACTGGGCTGACCAAACAAAAGAGGATGAGCTACCCGAAGGCAAAACAAGATTGTAAGCAGAGAGTAAATTCTTCAGCAAGAAAATAAAAGAAGTAGGGATAGGTTGTGTGTGTGTGTACACGTGTGTGATGATGCATTTCTGAAAACACACACCACGACAGACAGAAAGCAAGAACAAAGTGAACTTACAGAGTGACACCCATGTTCATCATTTATGTGCATTGATCCTTCACAAAGCGGAGCGTATTATGTTATTTCATCTTTTTCATCGGATGATGTGTATTTATTACATAATCTTTTCTACTTTCTCCGCCTCCACGGTCATGTATACATGCTAGCACTAGCATCCATTCAATTTGGCACGGCTTCATCTTGTCTAGAGCATATACATTTGCATATATTTTACATTTTACCAAAAAGATTATATTGTGACACACATTTTCCATCTGGTTTCCAAAATAAAGCCTTTGGCCCAATTTTAAAGTCCACCGTATATAGAGAGAGGACGGGGGAAAATTGGATTCAGGTTCCAGTTGATTGGAGAATACACACAGGGTAGCGGTGCCAATATTTTTTTTCGTTTGTGAGGCAGATAAGGTATGGAAACGTTGGCATTTATGGCAGGCAATATATATTTTGGGAGACAATGTGTCCCACTGGTGCCTTACTACCCCTTTGGCGATTTCCTTTTCAATTGCGACCAGGGATTGGCACAAGAAGCTTCGTAGTGAATCACTTGGTTATCATTTTATGTGCTCTTTTTTTTAGCGAGCAGCGCACCGTCGTAAAAAGGTGTTCGTTGCATGGGCATGTCCGTGAAAAATACATGCATATACAAGCAGGAAGATCACAAAGAATAATAATAATATGGGACAAGGCACTTGCTTAGAAAATCACGTTTTTATGGCCAGAGTCATGCTGATGTAATTCCTGTCATGTAGAAATTATACATAGTTGTGAAAGGAATGATATGACCAACAGCCCAACATGCTCCGGTACAAACGGGGAAAGTGAAATGGGTAGATAGATAACATTATTATGGTAATTTTATACGCATACCTAAGTAATGAAAAGATATTCTTCTCCAGCAGTTTTGAATGGCTCGGCTTGCCCCAGCATGTCAGCACAAGAACGTGAAAGCTTGGCAAGCGTGTACCTAGAAGAATCCCCTCGAATGATGGAGCCATTTTACGCTTTTCTCTCAGAGTGCTGTATATACATCATGGCATTTCATCAAGGAACAGCCTCAATTTGTTCTTGTTCTTTGAAATTGTTATGTAATCCAGTGCACATTCGTGTATATACTCCCTTGCAGCAATAGATGCTTTACTTTTTCATTTTTTTATCCTCTGTGATGTCTACAAGTCTACCTCATTTTTAGAGCACTTCTTTTGCCAAAGAGGGGTGATGTATGCCGTAAGATATTTTGAAATGCAGATTCGCATCGTAGACAAAACATGTACATATGTTGCTGCAATAAAACTTGGTACGTAAGACGTAATGCATATATTCGCGCACACATTAAATATTAGCACTGGGTAGCATTGAAATGTGGTACGTGTTTTTGAGTTTATTCTTCACTCTGTAGAACCTTCCACCCGGCCACATAAATGCGTTTGTCCATTTGCAAGGTAAATTCGGTCATTGGTCATGTACATTTCTGTTATGTTATGTCATGCATTAGCAAAGTCATATTGAAAGGAAATAACTTTCTTAGGCAAATCGTAAAAGTATTTTGATTTTGAAAGTGGAGCTTAAATGTAATAGACGGATACTTCCTACAGTACTTTTTAGTATTTTAAGTTGAATCCCGTTAACTGGCTTGGTTGACAGTGGGAGAAAATACAAAATTTCATAGGGCTTTTCATCTTACACATTCTGTGCTCTTGAGTTAATGAATCGAAAACGTTATGATGTCCTGTCGTGAAATTTTGAAAATGAAAATGGTTTAAAATCCGCACTACTTCTTTTACGTTACAAGGAAGCTGTAGGATTTTGGTTGATGTGGAAGTTATTTTCACTTCATTTTTTTCTCGACCGTTGGACAACTTAAATAACATATTCCGATTCCCTTTATGACGTAAAAAGAAAAAAAAGTCAAAGAGACTAACAAGTTCGAGTGAAATACTTTTGAACGTAGGCAGTAGTGCTTTCTCAATTACAAGCGTTGCGTTGCTGAGTGGGAGTCTAAAAAATATTGGATTATCTACAGAAAAGAGGAGAACATGGCCATTTGCACATCTTTCTGAATTTCTATGTATATATGCGAGTCTGACGAGATTGTAATTTTTTGGTTGAAAGTACACACATTTTTTTACTTCATTGAATTTTCATGTCTCATAGGCACGTTAAATAATACCTGCTTTCGATTTACTTTACGGATTTGAGAGATGGAAAGTCCAATCCGATAATGGACCCTTAGTGGGTTACGACGACGATGTTAGCCTCCCATGGGTCCTTAGCAGAAACACCCAGGATCCAGGGATCTGAAAGATATTAGATTATATTTACTACACAGATAGTAATATTCGACAGTACAAC
Source organism: Callyntrura sp. NNG-2020 (assembly GCA_027744055.1). Lineage (NCBI taxonomy): Eukaryota > Metazoa > Arthropoda > Collembola > Entomobryomorpha > Paronellidae > Callyntrura > Callyntrura sp. NNG-2020. The sequence continues at coordinate 11,862 of JAHZNE010007614.1, read as the reverse complement.
GATGTATGTTCGGCAAGAAAATCCTCGTAATGGGATTGTATTGACAGAAGAATCTGCCTGCGTTCTGTTGGTTCTCCAAGATCTGAGGAGTCTACTTTAATTTTCAAATGCAAATTTACGGGGCTTAACTTAACATATTACACAGAGATACCATATGCGGGAACGATGGCTTATCGAGAAAGGGTAAAATAAAGCCACTTTGGGCACGGCACAAACGGAATTCTTCAGTTTTTTTATATTATCGACCAGTTTGTGTAGATTTTGTACACAAACGTAGGAAAAGCTGAATGCTGCTTTCTAGAAAAGTAATGGCATTCGCGATGCCCAATCTAGTTATGAACGAATTTGTACCTACATTTGGAAAGAACTCTTGAATTTCCCTTTTACTATTCGATTCTGTGAAGGTGAAAGGGACTGTGAAAGAAAATATACATTTTGTAGATGATTTCTTAAGTGCAGCTTGGAGCTACTACCACTGACACACTTTTTTCTTGCATTTACTCGCAGGTAAACAAGCTGTTTGGTGTAAACTACATGTCCCCCACCGGAAGTGAGATGCTTCTCTCTGCACCACGAAGTCACGGTCTCCCTGTAAATAATCACCAACACCGAATTCACAATAGAGCCATTTCCTCGCACCATTCCCGTTTGAATGGCCACCATCAACCGAACAACAACCAGCGTCGACGTTCCCTTCTCTCTGCTGACGTAGATCAAGACGAAACCGCACCACTTCTCAACGCAGCCAGCAATTCCAACCAACGACAAGGTAATCCTCATCTCTCTGACGAGCTGGCCGCCACAGAACAACACGAGCCCAATCAGTATTTCAATAACAACAGTTCACAATACGGGAAAAGTGAAAAGGACTCAGAAAGCGAGCTTCACGGCGGCTCTTCAAAGACTCTTCACAAGGACCAACAATCTAGTAATAATAACAGTAACAATAATGATAATAACAACAGCACCAATAATAACAATAACAATATCACTAGCTCGTCTACGACCACACCATTATTACCTACCAACTCCAACTCCCCTTCATCGTCCTCCGGCCGCCTATTCTTTCCTTGGAAAAGTTCTTTCTTTTCACGCAACTTCCGGTTTGCGCGACAAAGTGGCTACAAGCTCACCCGTAGTGTAACTCTCCTGATGACAAAGCCAGAAAGATTACAATTTCTCGCTAGTACCACAAACCAGCACCAATTTCCTGACGAGTTTGGCTATTACGGCGATAGTGATGAAGGAGCGAGGCTTCTTCATGATGAGGCTTATTACCCTTCCTGTTCTTCCCCTCCACCACCTCCATTTCTTACGCCAAGCCCAGAAGAGGAAGGTGAAGGAGAGATGGTGCAAAGAGACAACGAGCAATATGGTAGTGCCGAAAGCCGATATGCCTCGCGCGCTAATAATGGTAACGGTAGTAATCATAATAGATCAAGCCTTCCGCCACCACCACCAAGTAATCCCCGTCATCGTCATTATCATCGTCATCAGCATCCGCCAGAGTTACACCATCATCGTACCAGCTTGGTATTGGCAGAGGGAGATGTAAATAGTAGCACTAATTGCCTTGCTCCTAGTTACTCTCAAGCCTTACTTTTAATGGAACCAAACGAGAGAAATTCCGTTGTCGCTTACTGTAATAGAAACGAAGTCTCTTCAACAACCCTCCCCATTACGAACAGTAATTCCCCTCCGCCGTCAACAGAATCTTCCGTACCTCCTCCACCTCCTTCATTATTGCATTCACATCCTCCGGTGCAAAGAAGTAATTCATCTGGCACAGCAGTGGTAGGATTAGGAACTGCCAATTTGACTAATGAGCAGGAGAATCTTACAGGATTTGTGAATGTCACCGGAATTGAAAATGATAGAGGTAGTAGTGCAATTCATGGAGAATGTACCTCAACAACGACGACTACTACAACAACCGAAGAAAATTATGAGACTCGGCCAGACGAAGTTATAGAAGCATTAAACTTATCCTCAGGAGAATCAACGGAAGAGCACCACCAGCCGTCTGGACATCACGAACAAGAGGAAAGAGGTAGCAGCGATGAAGCTCCCGCTGCTCATTACTTACATGAAAATGGTAGTCTCCATAATAATTGCCCAGTAGGGACCACAACCGATACGGCCATGGTAGCAACGAGCAGCAATAGTGCTTCTTCACTTGAAAATCCTGCCTCTCTACTTTCAGGTAACGACAATTTTGATTGGCGTGTTATTCCCAAGCATAATATAAAATATGGGGCGGCATATAAGCATACTTTTTCTATAAATCCACCTATTCTTTCCTTGGAAAAGTGGGACTGTGATCGTGATGATCGTGACTGCAGTGCAGTGGCTTTCATTTTTCACGAGTCGTTTTGTAATGGCCACCCCAGAGAGATTTTTGTGACAAAAAAGTAACGATTTTTGTGTCTGCTTGTTTAGGTAACGAGCCAACAAGAGTAGCAGCTACAAGTCATCATAACATACCTCCAAGTTCTCAAGTTGTACAACAGGAACAGAATGGCCATCACAATTACCTGGAGAATCGACCCGGTGGTGAAGACGATGATGATGAAAACCAAGTAGATGATTTGTCAGTTACTCAAGAGAGAGCCGACCTGTTTTCTAAAAATAATCAACAACCTCCGACAGTCGTACCACAACCTATAAGACGACCGGATCAACCCGGTTCTTCAACCTCTTTGGTCAACAACAGTTATCAGCAGCATCATTATCACAGAGCCCCTTCCACAAGACTTCCATCTTCTGGAAGTAGTATGGGTAAGTCGGAAATTTATTCTTGATATTATGTATAATTATTAATAATAGGAAAAATATACAGATTGTAGCGTTCTTTTGTCATATATTTTATAAAATTTTTCAACTGTTTACAACAACCCACGCTCATGTTTTTTTCAAAGCAAAGTCGTCACAAACAAATCTATTCACTGTACACTGAACATGATGCTTTTGATCGTGTTGAAAGTAAAATTCGTCGTAAATAAGTCGTACGAGTTGAGGGGTTTACTACAACAATACATGAATGTTTCTATTTTTCCGGAAATATAATCCAATGAAATATTTAACAACTGTAGGGGTAAAACTTTATACCGAGCAACAATGCACAGCGTACTTACAGCTAAAAGTAGGTTGGCTCAGGTAGAGGTCGTTTGTCCTTTATGTAAGGTTTAAATTTCCTCTGATGTCCTCGATGTTTACACACAAAAGCTTAGAAGACTGGGGATCTTTCGAGAAAAAAATCAAGTTGTATAGTACAATACCTGTTTTTATGAAGGTAGGTAGATCTGTGTATACGCTCGTGTGTCATTATTAATACTAAACTGGAAAGCCGGAAAAAGACCTACTTCAGTAAAATGAGTGTACTACTTTTACCCAGGCTTGTGCGTGCTGTTTTATAACCATTTTCTTTGCGGTACTTACTACTTAAATGTTTAAAGCAGAGTGTAACTGGAACAAGTACTTTGTGAATGTTCCACGTACGTACGCTACGGTACTATTTGAAGAAAGATGCATGACATATGGAAGGGAAATATTATTATACAAGCGGAACACAATCAGAGAGCTTCAGATGAGTTACATTATGTATGACCATGTATCATGGCGAATGAAGATAAATTGTGAAGCCCTAATAGATGGGAAAGGGAAGAAATGTAGAAAAACGGAAAGAGAAAAGCTTTTCCAGTTTTATGACAATTTTTATGATTATGTCGTTTCCAGAAGAAATATATTTGTTTTTGTTTGTTCAAGTGCGCCACAAGGGTAAAATACTTTTTTATTGTAACTATTTGCTAAAGAGATTGGGTCATATAAGGCAGTTTTATTTCTCACGAGTCTGACGGGAAGCATAACCTCACGAAAATAAAAAATTTAACAGGAGACGGCAGACGAGAATATGGGGAAGGGGGATTTTTTTCTTATTGTTGAGTTGACCATGAAAAGCGAAGAAAATATTTTCCTGTGGTTGTTGCAAAAATATTCGTTTTTGCTGTGTCATAGTCATCATTGCCTATCATCTTACATTACACCATGGACGTATTTTTTTTATGCTCACTTGTCTTGTTGGCCTTTTGTCACAGTGTTGAACAGTGTCGCTCCGCGGGAAATGACTGGAGTGCAGATAGACCTGACTCAGCCAATTGTTGTAACAGTCCCGAGGGATCCTTTAAGAGAGTCGGCGGCATTAGGAGCAATGTCTACAGGAAACTCATCATCGTCCTCATCTTCCACCACAACTGCTACTGCCATTGCTGGTGCGTCCTCAACCCACCGCCCGTATTATATGAGAGGTGACCCGACCGCTCATTTCAGCAAGGATGATGAACCTCCAACGTACGTTGAAGCTTTGAGAACCAGTCGACCAGTTTTCCTTCCTACTTTGGCTCGCATCCGTCGTTGTTTCACTGAAAGGGATATTGCCTCCAGATTTTCCTCAAATCGTAGTCTCTGGTTGGATGAAATTGCAGATGTAGAGGGGGGCTTTGTGCAAACTGGAAATATTGCAAATAGTAACCCAAATGCTCCGGTCGCTTCTACTGGAGCTTCAAACTATCACCATTATAGTGGTCATGGTGGTGTCGGTCGCCCGCAACCTCGTGGTGTTGTTGGTGATCGTGGCAATGGTGTTAGTTCTTTTAGAGCTGCTGGAAGTAGTACATCCAGAGTTTAACGATCATCGTCATCATCACATTATCGGTTGAACTTTCCTTGACAAGGCGGGACAGCCGAGAAGAAAAGTATGCATTTACATATATAAAGAAGGCAAGGCAGGAAGGAAGTAGTAAAATTCTCAGAAAAGTAAAATACGAAATCCAAGACAGCATGTGGTTACAGAGACCAGAGATTTTTTAAACCCAATTCTAATAAACCATATGAGAATGCATGCATTTCCTGCGCATTATCGACTGAGGAAGGCCTGGCTTTATACTCCAATGAATGCATACTCGCATCGCAGTACCTTCGTACTGTGATACACGAACATGTTTGAGAATTGAGATTAACTTTCGGTTTATTGGTTGCTCTCTTGTGTACCCCTAAAATATAACTATAAAATATTATCATTTTTCACTCATCGCTTTCTTTTTTTCTCTCTGCGGAGATATACGAACATATTGTATTATAATAATGCCAATACGTCAAAGAATATTTTATATTGCACCTTCTAGAGATACGTACAAAATTCAGTATATAATATTCTTGATTCCCGTAATATTTGTGCAGACACTAGTGAATTTTTCATGTAACTCGTTACTTTTTCCCTACACAAATACGCATCTTCAATATTGAATCTATTTTTTATTCTAGTAAAGCGGCAAGTCTTTTTACGATACGATAATCCTCAGCTTTCTTCCCTCACGTCTTTTTAAAATATTGATGATAACGTATTCCCCTCTGCTGTGTCGGGCTGTACTGCCTGAAAAGTTTAAATCCCTTTTAGGGTGAAAGGTTTATTGAATACGCGGGTATTTTTACGTGTACGTTTCATTTCTATGTCTGCCATCATTGCTAGATTTACTTTAATGTATGTAGTTAGCATTCATTGCAATTAGGGACGAAATTTATTATAAATACGTGTTGGCATGTGTAGGTATGTAGTTCACGCAGTTGTATAAATGTATATGATATTTTTGAAAATATCTTGCAGAGTCAGTCTACAAGAATATTAAATAAATAAATGCTCCTCCAGCATTACTTATTCATTATTCACTGTTGTACATATCGAAATTAAAGGATGTTGGGGAAATTTCATTGCGTCAGTACGACGGAGAGGATAATTATTGTTATATTTATTATTACACAGATTTTATGTACCTTATATATCGTCTGGTTGATGTTTTTCACATGTTGCAAAGAGATTATAACTGTTTCCTCTACTATTATTAAATCTCGTTAATGTCTATACTCCGATAACAACAGCTTATACAGCAGCAGCGTACAGTGCTTGCATGTTGCGGCGACGTAAACAATTTGGAAGCTACGGATCAAGTAACATTAAAATTACACATTGAGCGTTGACCAGATACCAAAGAGAAAATACCATTTATATAGCCTGCGGTTTTTAGTAGTTAGCTGTACAGGAGGAAATGTTCAGTAATTTACATTTATTTACCAACCTTAAATAGATTACAAAACTCTTTACGAGTAGATTTACCAATTGTGGATGTTGCATTACTTCGTAGGTACTTATATATTACTATATAGTTGGATGTTCTGTCATACAAACTAATGCTTCACCATGTTGTCGTTTAAATTCATGTAATTTGGCATTACTATTCTCTCGGGGAACGTGGTGTAATTTCGTGATATCATTATCATTCTAATCTGCATCATGACGACATGTGCAATTTTTTCTGGAAATGGGTTTAGCTTCGCATCCCCTACAAAACGACGCGTGATAAAAGGAAGGTTGGGTTGATAAAATTCAAGATGGGATGAAAGTGTTCACTCATCCTCTCGAATTTGCGTACAAGATAATTTGCTTAGGTCTAAACGAGTAAACGGAGCCAGGAGGAAACATGTAAATGCGCAATTAACCGTACTACATGCTCTCTCATGTTGCGTTGGGAAGAAAAAAAACTGGACAGGACTACTACTACATACATATGCGTCTTTATGTAAAGCCTACGGTTAAAAAACCTAATTTTGAACTCAACTAATAATAGAGTAAGCAAAAAACAGCCGGTTCGGTTGCCTCACCTGACCTCACAAACCAAACGTACTGGAAATGGGAACGGTAAATGGCCTCCAGCTGAAAGAGGACATGTCACTTGTGTAAGCAAACAACAGTGACTCTAATAATTGGATTTTCGTGACATTTTTTTAGGCCCGGAAGAACTCAAAATATAATTTCAGGTATATAACTGCGTTGCAACCATCAAGGAGTTTGTAGCAAAAAAAAATTATGCTACGGTGCGCCGTTGAGTAAGTGCTTGAACTTTACGTAGAGCTTCATGTCGTTAGATTTATCCTGCTCGCAACTCCGTGCCTGCGCTTAGATAGTACTTAGAATACGCTGGGAACATAAGGATACTTTCTGGCTGAAATAAAAGGGAACCAGTCCCAATAAAACAAAGGGCAAGCCAAAACTAGTAAATTATAAGTTTGTTATTATACTATTTTATCTTCAACAACAGGAGTGCCCCCCACCTACATTTTTCTGCAAGCTCTAAATTTACGTCAGTTGTGTTCATCCATTTTTATCTGGCATTTTTTGTGCGTTGTGTGCCCACTCAACTTTCTGCCCTTTTAAGTTCGAGTGAGTATTTCATTATGTTGAAACATCTGGTGAATGCTATATTTCCCTTTGGATTAAAATAACAAACCGATGATAAATTTTTTCTTGTGATCTAAAAAGCAGTTTAAAAAAAGGAAGTCACAATATAGCAAAAGTAGATTTTATGGTACGCAAGTTCCCTTTGATTTTTTACGCCTTGTGTAAAAATGGCAGTAGAGCAAACAACATGGTTTACGTTTGCATTAGAATTTTAAAAAGGACAAGTTGTCTAAATAAGGTAAATGCAAATAGTGTATGTACATACGCAAGTACAAGCACCTAGATTGGTGAAAAAAACTTTCATTTTCGTTGAGTCATCTACCAAGAAGAGAGGAATGATATACTCGCTTTACTGTTACACAAAACACAAGCATTTCGTCGGTTTCAGCAAACACTTTCTCTATTTTCTCCGTTTGCGTATCTCAGTTGGTTTGCTCACTTTCACTCATGTCATACCATTTCTAAGTCCCAAGAGGTGTCTTGTCTATCTCGGAAATACAGTTTTAGACTCATACTTGAGTATATACTCAGGAAAGTAACCAAACCACACATGGAGGTACACAACATCAATACATCCTACACATATGTGACATGTGTACCTGCTCTATTTGTCTGCCTTTTATCCACACACATCCCTGGTGAACACACATCTCCACGCTGCACTTTTTGCTTTTGACTTTTCGTTTCCTGAATCTTTTGTTTCTACACAAAATAACTTTCCGTATCCATTTCTCCGGTTCTATTAGTTTTAGATGATGTCGGATAAGTGCCGTTATAAATAAATTTAGGAATCGTGGGAAAAAGTACATGGAAGAAAGAAGAGAAGAAGAGGGTGCAAGCGGAGGTTGTACGAGTCCCAAATCTCAACCCAACTTTTTCTTAATGTAATACATTTCCACGGAAAATGTGCGTTCCATGTATATTCATTTACAAACTGCTTTCTTTTCCGGTCTTAGGAACAGTCGGAAGTCGTATAAAAGCTTATACGTGGCTTGGATGCAGCTAAAAACTACGAATAACTCTTGATGTAGTGGAGCCCGGGATATTATGCGCTTTGTGTTGTAATATTCACAGGATGCTTTAAGTCATATAATTTTGGCTCATATTGTATTATTCGACAACAGGACAAAGCGAGACGTTCGCCGGAAATGTGATGCTAGTTTTGGCAAAGTTTATAACATTTTTTATAGTGAATGAAGAATAGGCAACACTCCAAATCCAAGTTGACCAACCTGTCGTTGTTACTGAAGGATAGGTATAAAGCAAGGTGGAAGGTGGAAATGATTTTCACACTCTTCCACCAATATGGTCGTTAAAAATAAAAAGATGGTTGTGCTCGTAATTACGGGTAGCAAGAGATGGCTAAAATTTAAAAAAAAAATGATGGAGAACTGACTAAAGATGACTTGTTTTTCATGAGTTCTGTACGGGCACATGCACATTTGTTAGTTAAAGTTCAACATTGTCGAATTCTTGAAGCTAATACACATTAGTTTCTTAACTATTTTCATTGAATTTTCTTTTATCATATGTGAAAACTGTACTTTATACATAAAATCCCCATATTGTACACAGCATTCCGATAAATATCCTATTTCTCAAACAATGATGTAAGGTGAGTTGGAGAACATGCTTGTTATTAATAATGGCAATGATAAATTACGTTTTTGTAGGTCTTGGCGTCTAGTTAGTGGGTGTACGATGTACTTTCTCTGAGGATGATGTTCTGAATTTCAGGGATTTCACTTTGTTTCACAAGAACTTTTACATACACTCGAATTTTGCTGTTGTGTAACTTTGTACTTTGTAGCTATGATCATCTCTGATTTCCTTTAACATTGTTTAAATGGGGTTATTAAACCGCTCCCATTTAGGAACAGAAAAAACGGCGCGCCTTAAAAATTTCAGATTCTATGTATTTTGAGACGCTCTATCCGTTGGTGGTTGTTTCAAGAATATCGTATTCTTTAAAAGTCATGTGATAGCATTGATAGTATCGTCGGGGTGCATTATGGTATCAAGAGTTAAGCCAAAAAGCGAAAGGTGAAAGAAATCTATCATATTTTAACAAAAAAATAGTTCAAATAAATGAGACTAAATGTCCCTACTACGTGTATAACGTGTACCAGTGATAACTATATATGATAGCGACTTGTACAACTTGTCATTTAAAAATTAGATTTTTATAATAACAATATATATTAGGAGTACCTTATGTGCGTTAAGAGGCTCAATGCATCATTGCCAACGATGCAGGATAAACCAGGAAAACGAAGAAAGTTTTGTAGTGGATAATGTTAAAAGCCTGAAAGTTTTTAAGAGCGCTTTCTCTTTGGGCAACAATAAATACACATTTTACGCTTGAAAAACTTTTAGTGTGTCCAATGTGCCCATACATTAATCTCTTCTGGTGGTAGCCTTGTTAATAATAATTGCGTACTTATTATCTCTCACCCCTTCAGCTTCACACTAACATCGAGTAATGTTGGGGGATACTATAAATCGTTGGATCCGGATCTGAACCGCGTTCAGTCGAGTGATTCGCATTCCAAGGTAGAATCACGTAGGTAGGCTAGGCAGGCAGGTATTTTACGGTATCTCTACGAGGGTAACCCGGGATACTTTTTGCCGTGACCGTGTACAAAATTCTTTCTTTCTCATTTATATTTCACGGGGAAAAATTTATAACACGTGGAAGCAATATGTACAGCCTTGTAAAAACGGGATACCCGGGGAAGCTGTGTGGTTGAACAGCTTACGAAACGCAGCACACCATCGGGTAGAGAGATTACTTGTGAGAAACATAATCGTCCGTACAAAACATAATATATTTTCTCGTTCGTCTGGGAGAATGAAATTTTTTACCCCACTCAAGGTACTCAAGGACAGAACTTACAATTTCATAATAAGAAACGAATCACTAACTAAATTACGCCCAAAATAGTAAAATGTATCAAATTAAATGATATATAATCAAATTCACAGAATCGTTAACCAGATATTATATTAAGAAGAGGAAATAACTGCTTCGTCTTCGGAAAACTATTGATTCCTTTCATCGTGAATTTGGTTACATATACATCGTAACATTCAACATGTACAATTTCTTAGTCAACGTCGATAGGCAGAAGAAGGATACGTTTATTGTAGACTCTGCAAAGGTTGTATATATCAGGTAAAACTAAAAGAACACTTACTATTCATGTTATCTGGTATGTACATTTTTTAGGGTTATTAAGGTTCGGGCTAGTAATAATGTTGTTACTTATTAAATTATCTACAACGAAATAATTTAGTATAAAAATATGTCATTGTGCATATAAAGACTTGTCGAATATATCGAAGCTGAATCCTATTGAAAACGTAGAGGAAATTTAATTATTTTTCCCTACGTATTTAGTTTGACGTATGGCTAAACAGGGCTAAACAGTTTAATTATATGTAATTGATTGAGGATCTTTTAGGCCTACAAGCCATTTGTATGTACCTTTATAAAACATGTAAACAAGGAGTTCTAAGTTTCACAATACAATATCTGTGAATACATCAAGGGGAGAAACGTATAGTATAGACAAAAGGCAATTATGTATAAATCTAATTATACGTTGTATCGTAAGTTTTCACTGCTTTCATCGTTTTCACAAGTGACAATTTACAGCGGCATGGGTATACAAGAAACCTGCATAAATCTCTAAAAGAATTCTATTTCTAGCATCATGTTGCAAAGTAACTTCTCGCATGTGACTCCTTGTCAGCCAGAGTAATATTTAAGGCCTAATATGTTTTTGTAGTATGTAGTGTGTTCATTATTCTCATAAATGGGCGCACTATTTGCATCCAATATCAATATTATCATAAAATGGGATTTGAGAATGAATAGGTGAGGCGATGTTCATTTTGACTGCCGAACCAACAAAGCAGTATTTTGGTAGTCGGTGTACCACCTATAGATTTATGAATGTTCCTTAAAATTTTAGTTGTTGTAACCTTTTAATTTTGTATTATGCTGCTTTTGTGTACGTGTATACCATTATTCGAATTTTTGACGGGAAAAGCCGAAATATCTAGTACGTATATAATATAGAAGCCTCCCTTCTGATAACTAATCAATACTGCCGAGGAAATGAGTATTGCTAAACAGACCAAAGTTCTTCCCTCCAAGTCTGAGGAAACAAAACGTACACACTGTGAGTGCTTTTAATTAGAAGTAAATTGGCTTTCAAGGAAATAATTTCGACTAAACGCGTAATATCATCAAAGCACAGTATCTGGAGTTAATTAATTTGCTAACAAAACAAGCCAGTACGATGGGGGTAAATAAAGACAGCCTAATGCAGTTAAGTACAAACTAATGACAACTTCAACTTGCTTTCACTCTTCTCACAAGCATACATACCTCCTGGATGGAATCAAAACAAGTAAGAGATCTTAATTTTAGTAAACACCTATTAATATTGTCGGCTAAATAAAATGTAGCCTAGTATTACGTATGTAGTGTAGCACACTACGTGCATTTATTGTTTGTGTTAAACTTGGACACCCCAAGTTATTCTCTTATTCCCCATTCCCGCGAC